>PVKN010006027.1:0-29402 GCA_004027915.1 Capromys pilorides
CTCCTCCTCCTCCTCAGGCCAGGCTGGCCTCATGGGCATCGGGTGTGGGGAGTAAGGTTCAGGGACAGGAGGTGAAGCACGAGTAGTGGGAGCAAATCTGCTAGTGAACTCATGCACTGGCTTCAAACTCAGACCTGTCAGACCCTAGCAACGAGCACTGTGTTCTTAAGCTTTTGTAAATACTCTGTTATCTTGTTCTTCCTTGGTTTTCTTTAGTATAATCTCCTAAAATAAAGACGGATTTAGGCCTGGGATGATAGCTCAAGCCTGGACTTGAGCACCAAAACACACACACACACACACACACACACACACACACACACCCTGTAGAATGGGGAAAACATATAGTAGGGACTTGTTTCTAGAACATATAATATATAAACTATTGGCTAGAGATGTAGACCAGGGGTAGAGTATGTGCTTAACATGCCTGAAACCTGGGTCCAAACTCTAGAAGCACAAAAAATAAAGGAGGGAGGGGCCCTATGTTTTCCAAGGTAGCAGGAAATCTTGCCGCGGGAGCCACTCTTGGGAACAGTGGTGTTCCTACAGGTGGGGGGCTGGGGGAGCCTAGAAAAGAGCAGGATGAGCTGGGGTAGTGGTGCATGCCTGTGAGGCTAGACCTGTGAGGCTGAGGCAAGAGGTTCGCTGTGAGTTCAAGGCCAGCCTGGGATATATAGACAGTTTAAGAGCAGCCTAAACTATATATAGCAAGACTCCGTCTCAGAAAAAAACAGAGAACAAAATAACAGAAAAAGCAGAATAGGTCAGGCTTGGTGGCACATGCGCGAAGTCCCCAGCATTTGGGAGTCTGAGGCAGGAGGATCACCTGGAGTTCAAGCCAACTGGAACTGCATAAGGAGATCCTGTCTCAAACAAAACAAAACAGGGGGCCGGGGAGATAGCTCCGTGGTACAAGTGCCTGCCTGGCAAGTGCAAAGTCGTGAGTTTAAACCCTGGTCCTGAAAAAAAAAAAATCAAACAAAACAAAACAGAACAAGATGAGATCTGGGGTCTCCCCACCCCACTTCCCATCCCTGTGGCCTGGGGCTCCTCATGGAACGCTGAGACATTCCCTGCAAGGCAGGTCTCGCCCTCAGAGGGCCTGGTCTCTGGGTGCTGAAGGAGAAGGCGACCCACCTATCCAACCAGAGCCCCTCAGTGCCGGTGGAAGCCTCTCCCAGTCACGTCTTCCGGGTTCCATCTACCGCAGCCTCGTTTCTTCCCTTTCTAGGAGGCCCCGGGCTCCAGATGTGTCTTGCTCAGACCTTCCCTGCAGAGAGGAATTAAGGAGAAGAAGAGGCAGCTGTGGCCCCTGATGCAGAGAGGCTAATGAGCCCGGAGCCAGTGAGTTCAGGCGTCTGCCCTGGAAATCCTGGCCCCCAGTTTCCACCATTGTCATGGCAACAGAGCCTGTCTCCTGAGCTCTTGCTGTGGTTCACCTGTCAGTGACACTCAGGGAGACTGCAGAGTCGTCACAGGTTCCTGGCCTCCAGGTCAGCCCCCCCTTCCCACTGTGTCCCAGGAAGGTGATGGACCCTGTGTCAGAGACCAGGGGACCTCTCAAGCCTACCCCTCTCTGTCAGGCTCTGGGGCTGGGTTGATTTCCTGCCACAGCTCATCCTCTCGTTGGTCTGGCCCTCCTGATGTGATGTTTTCACCCCCTCTTCTGGCGCCACGAGGCCAGTGCTTCAGGTAGACAGCTTGACACCCTTCTGTCCCTGTTGCTGGGTTGGCCTGAGCTGGGATCCCGGCCAAGGCAGAGCCCTGGTTCATCCCACGCTCGCTGTGTCTCCCGGCCCCAGCCAGCTGCCAGCCCAGGGTGCTTGCATGCCACAAGAGATTTCCTGAGTGGGACCAAGAAAGCCGGGGCTCAGGCTTGGCGGCTCACAGCCATCCCATCCTGCGGGCGTGGAGAAGCACTCAACCTAAAAGGCGGAGGGCTTGTGTTGCTGAGCCAGAATCTTTGTTCCTCTTTTAGTCCTGGGCATTAGCATTCCGCCAGGTACATACAAAGGGGACAATAAGCCCTGCAGACTGGTTCGATGCTCACAACCAGGCTATTGCAGGGCCAACAAAGAGCTGTTGGCCCAAGGATCCCAGGGATACCCGGAGCATGCTGCCGTGTTCAGGGTCTCAGAAAGACTACAGCACCTCACCTGCATAAGTGACACAGCTCAGGGGAGGGAGGACCTATGGCCCCAAGGCAGAGAAGCAGGCCTAACTGTTCCTTCCTGTGTTCCCCCCAGGGGAGAGAGGCTCCTGTTTGTTTTCTGCCCCTTACAGCTTTCTACCTGGAGCCAAGATGGATCCAGGGTCCCTGACTTTGCAGATTATTAGTCCCTCTCTCCATATAGGGATACAGCCCAGAGGAGAGGAACTTCAGCAGGGCAGGAGTTGAAGTCTGTGTTCTCTCCCATCAGTGCAAGCCCTCGCAGCAGCGACCAAAACTCAGATCCAGCCTGGGCTCCAGTTGTCTCCTTTGACACCTCTTTTTGATGGCATATTTATTTTTTTTTTACAAATAAATAAGCCCCGGGCTGATGAGATAGCTCAGCAGTCTAAAGTGCCTGTTTAGACAAGCTTAAGCAACTGCAGGGACCTGAGTTTGATCCCTGGCACCTCATGTTGTGCCAGCCCTATGCCCAGGGCAGGCTGAACTGGCCATAACATAAATAAATGAAGTTAAAAAAAAAAAAAAAAGTAAGCTCTGTCTCCTTGCCTAGGTTGCAGGTGACAGAAGGGAATCCATCTCTTTGCTTCCTCATGTCTGCTCCTCTTTTCCAGTCGCGGATGGATGCAATGAACTGGACTGACCTTTGGGGTGTTTTGTTAGTAGGGCTTCGTCCTTACGTCCCAACCCTCCCACTCCTTGTTGGCTCCCACTTGTAAGCCAAGTAAGCAGCTCAAAAGCTTATGTTTCCTTCCTTTTATTGGTGTCTGTCATTAAGCTCAGTGCTGTGCGTGTGGAGCAGAGATGGGTTGCAAAGGGCAAAGTAAAAACAGCTAATTGGTTAGTAGTACAAAGTTTCTGAGGACAGGGCCAGGGAGATAGCTCAGTAGAATAAGTACTTGCCTGGCAAGCACACGGTCCTGACTGGCCTGCTAAACAGGAGGGCTGTGACTGCTCCGAGGCGCTGTCAGTAGCTCTTCCTGATAGGAGGAAATAGACTTGGAGGGCAATGGGTCAAAGATTCTGTTTTTGTCCTGTCATAGCTAGTATGCATCCTGACGTTCTTCGTTTTTGTTGTTTTATTTGTTTGTTTTTGTGACAGAATCTTGACACATAGTTCAGGCTGCCCTTGAACTCACTATGCAGCCCCGACTGGACTCAAGCACACAGCATTCCTCCTAATACCTCAGCCTCAGCGCTGGGATTACGGGCATGTGGCACCGCGCCTGGCCTAAGGCTCCTGTTCTTTACCACCTGGCCACAGTAGAACCTCGTGATACGTGTCTGTAGTCTCAGCGCTGGGGGCACTGAGGTAAGAAGATTGTCACAAATTGGAGGCCAGCCTGGGCTACACAGTGAGTCCAAGGTAGCTAGAACTACAAAGTGAGACTCTGTCTCAAAAAGCAAAGCAAACCAAAAGAAAAGAAAGGAAAAAGTCTGGCTTGCTGGACCCTAGCTGTGAAGTGAGGCCCCTACTTGCAGGGAGCTTCTCAGCTCTGCCATCGGCTAACCCTGGGGCTCTGCAGACAGCGTCAGGCAGACGGAGTCGACAGCAGGCCTCCGCCGCCCGCCTCCTTCCTCCTCAGCACTGTACCATTGATTGTGCGTTCTGCCTAGGCTTTTTGTGGCTCATATTGATTGTTGCTTTTATTGGCAAAGAGCACATCAAAATAAAAAAACAAACCCATCCGTTGGTACAGGGAGAGAATAAAGTGCTTTGTGTGTCTCCAGGGCGGGGAGAAGAAGACTTGCTTGGGGACTCAGAGGTCAGCCTGGGCCCTGGGCTGCTGCTGCTGCTGCTTCTTCGCGCAGCATGGCAATTATCTAAGGTGTTTGTTCGTCTCCTTCTCGCAGGGCGGGCTGCTGTGGCCTTCCCTGCATACCCGGCATGCTTGGCTCTCCATTCACGTCAGCTGACATTGAGGTAGGGCTTCCCAGGAAGCAGTGATTTCAGCGCCAGGCCACCAGCCACACCTCTCCGCTTAGGCCAGTCATCACGATTTGGGGTTAGGGGTTTGGTCCCAGAATGGCGAGCAGCAACAGCAGCCCCAGCAATTATCGGTACTACACAGCCAGAGAGTAGTCAGAGTCGTCCCGTCATGTTTGATATCTAGGCCAACACTTTTAGCCAAGTGGTACTGTATTATCAAGGTTACTGCCATTTACAGATGAAGAAACTGGGGCTAGACTGCTGTGTGGAACCTAAGCATTTATGCTTGGGTTCAGTTTCTGCATCTGTAATTTTTTTTTGTGTGTGTGTGTTTTAGGGAAGGGTCTACAGGGTGTTCAGGGTCTCACTAGTAGATCGGACCCATAGTGATCCTCCTGTTTACAACCTCCCAAGAGCTGGAATTATAGGCAAGCGCCACCACGTGCAGTCTCAGTTGCCCTCTCAGCGAGCCCCTGGGGGTGGGGCCAGCACTGCAGGCCTGGAGATGGAACTCCAGCCCTTGTGCTTGCTTGTAGGTGCTTTAATCTGCTGAGCTATTTGGCCAGCCCTGCATCTGTAAATTGGTTGTAATATACACCATTCAGCGCTATAGACAGGATTAGAGAAATATTACAGATGTGCTTACTTGTTTATTGCTACTTTTCTGCTCTAGGCTATAAGCTCCAACGGGCGTGGGCTTCGTCTTCTTCACTGCTGTATTGTCAGAGCCTGACACCAGTGCTAGGTGCTCAGCAGATGTTCAATAAATGCTTGCGCCTAAACCAGGTGCAAGGGCACGGTCCTGTAGCCCTGCCATCCTAGCTACGGGGAATGCTGAGGCAGGATTGCAAATTGGGGTATTCTTTTGAGAGAGATAATTGTCCCACACATGACTCATATTTATCGTCTTTATAGCAGAGTAGTACTCCGCTGTGTATGAGCTTCAGACCATAAAGTTCAGTGAAATAAAACGGACACACACTTAAATATTTCACTTTTTTTTTCTGGGAGGAACCCAAAGTACAAATAAAGAGCAAAATAACAGATAGCTGACGGGAAGCAGGGAACAGGTCTTTTGCAAATGGGTAGGGGACCAAGAGGTCGAAGGAGAAGGAGGGAAAGGGCCATGAGAGTGAGGACGTGTCCTGGCCATGTACCAAAGCCCCACGGGGAATCTAATCAGTACTACTGCAAACACATTACCGATAAAAATAAAAATAAAAAAAGTAAAGAGTGTTTCCTGAGTTCAAACCCCTGTATTCCAAAAAGCAAAACTAAAACGCGGTTCCCACGTGGAAAGGCAGGTGGTAAACCTAGGCCGGAAGCTGGCTCAACTGTGAGTTTCCAGATCTGCCTCCCACCCCAGGCAGCTCCTGGCCTGAGCACGGGTTGGAGGTGGGGGGCCGATTTCTGGCTAGCGAGAAAGTCAGCAAAATCCCCAGGAGTTGCACTACCAGCCTAAACCTTCTGGTTCCCTTTTTCTAAATTAGGAAATGATTTTTCTCCGCCTCAGCTCCGCGGCAGAGCTGGGGACCACCGGGAATCAGTCCAGCGGGTACGTGACGTCAGGGAACTAGGAGACTGGGCAGAAGGGCGGGCACTGCAGCAGTAACGGGCGAGGACCCCAGCAGGGCGCGCTAGCAGTCAGGGGGCTGGGCACAGGAAGGCGTGCTCGCCCACCGACGTCTCCCGCGCTGTGCCACCTTAAATGCCCAGGCCTCCTTAAGGGCGGGCGCCTTAGCGGCGCGGCTGGGGCGGAGCTTTGGATGCAAATGAGGGGCGTGGGCCGGCGGGCGGGGCTGGCGGGGCGCGGACTTGACGTCAGGCCCGAGGCCCGGGCAGTTGGCGCGGCGGCGGCGGAGAGGCTGGAGCTGCGGCGCGGAGCCGGGGTGCGCAGCGGAGCGCAGGCGGCGGCGGCGGCAGAGCCGGCGGCGGAGGCAGAGCCTCGCAACATGGCGCCGGCCGGCGGGGGCGGGAGCTGGCGCGGCGGCCCGGCCCGAGGGCGCCTCCTTCTGGCGGCGCTGGTGCTCCTGTGGGCGCGGGGGGCCCGGGGCCAGAGCAGCCCCCAGCGGAGCGCGATCCTGGGCATGAGGCTGGCGAGCTGCAACAAGTCGTGTGGGATGGACACGGATGGCATCATCTTCGTGTCCGAGGGCAGCACGGTGAACCTGAGGCTCTATGGCCAGAGTCTGAACGACATCTCTAGCAACCTGATCTCCTTCACCGAGGTGGACGACGACGACGACACCGCCCACAACTCCACGACCTGCCCAGAGCTCACCAAGGACCTGGTCGTCCAGCAGCTGGTCAACGTGAGCCGCGGAAACACGTCCGGGATGCTCGTGGTGTTCACCAAGTTCCTGCGGAGGAGCGAGAACAAGAAGCTGTATGCGCTGTGCACCCGGGCTCAAGCTAATGGGCCCTGGGTCAGGTGGACCGACAAGGACTCGCTGCTCATCATGATGGAGGAGCACGGGAGCATCCTGCCTTTCTGGTTGCACATCCTCCTGATCATGGTGCTGCTGGTGCTCTCGGGTATATTCTCGGGCCTCAACCTGGGGCTCATGGCCCTGGACCCCATGGAGCTACGCATTGTGCAGAACTGTGGCACTGAGAAAGAGAGGAAGTATGCTCGCAAGATCTTGCCCATCCGGCGCAAGGGCAACTACCTGCTCTGCTCGCTGCTGCTGGGGAATGTACTAGTGAACACCTCCCTCACCATCCTCTTAGACGAACTCATTGGGTCTGGCTTCATGGCGGTGGCATCCTCCACCATTGGCATTGTCATTTTTGGGGAGATCTTACCTCAGGCGCTCTGCTCCCGACACGGGCTGGCAGTGGGTGCCAACACCATCATTCTCACCAAATTCTTCATGCTGCTCACCTTTCCCCTCAGTTTCCCCATCAGCAAGCTCCTGGATTTTGTCCTGGGTCAGGAGATCCGCACTGTGTACAATCGGGAGAAGTTGATGGAGATGCTGAAGGTGACAGAGCCCTACAATGACCTGGTAAAAGAGGAGCTAAATATGATCCAGGGTGCCTTGGAACTAAGGACCAAAACGGTGGAGGATATCATGACCCAGCTTCACGACTGCTTCATGATCCGGAATGATGCCATCCTGGACTTCAGCACCATGTCGGAGATCATGGAGAGCGGCTACACGCGCATTCCTGTGTTTGAAGGCGAGCGCTCCAACATTGTGGATATTCTGTATGTCAAAGACTTGGCCTTCGTGGACCCTGATGATTGCACCCCCCTCAAGACCATCACCCGCTTCTACAACCACCCGGTGCACTTTGTCTTCCATGACACCAAGCTGGACGCCATGCTAGAGGAGTTCAAAAAGGGTAAGGACGGCGTAGCTCGCTGACCACGTCTCTGGCGCCTCTCATTCTCATGTGTGTTTCTTGTCTGCAGGTTTTAGCGTTTGGGTTGCGCTGATCCTCTGCCCATCTCTTCCTTCACCTCTAAGGTGATTGGTACCAGGAATGGTTCTTAAGTGTCTGCCAACTTCACGGTCCTGTGCTTTGTGCTCCTACATGAATCAAAGTGGGAAAAGACCTACTTGTTCACTTTTGGGGACCTCAGAACAGGACAGAGCAAGGCCAGTACCTGAAAAGAGGCGGGGGTGGGGTGGGGTGGGGAAGCAGGGCCAGGCAGCGGTGGAAACCTTCACAGGGAGGGAACATTTGGGGAGAATGTTGGAAAGATGGAGTGGTTTGGCACTTGAGGCAGAATGAGCCGCACAGACAGCCTGCGTGGAGAGAAGCCACAGATGTGTTTGTGGGACAGGTGACATAGCTGGAACACTGGCCCATTTGATGAGCAGTCAGTCGGGGAGAGAGGCAGGAGTGGCTGGGCCTTGGGTGGACAGTAAGTTCCTTCCAAGCTTGGAGCCCTGGAAGGTTTTCGAGCTGGAGAGTGACGTCATAGGAGTGTGAGCCCACAGAAACAAAACAGGGAGGTCTCCGAGCGGTGCCAAGTAATGCATTCCGCTATTCAGCAGAAGCGAGCAGATTAAGTTTGGTGATTGTTCTGTCTTTCCCAGGCGCCAGACATAAGCCTGCCCCTGTGGTCTGTGGGAGCCCCACTGGCCGCGCGGCGCCACATGTTCTCATCTCACGTGTGTTCCTGGCCACTTCTCAGGTGGTCAGAGGCTCTATAGAGGGTTCAGTCTACCCTCAGCCTCACCTCAAAGCCCCAGGCATGCACCCTTCCCTTCTTTCCAACCAAACTTTCCTCCCACCTCAGCCACCCAGAACCCCTGAGTACAGTAAACAAGCCAATTATGGAAGAAAACTCTCCGGGGCTGCAGGAGGTGAGGAGGCAGACAGGGCTGGCGTGGGGTGGGGGTCTCTTTAGAAGGAATGGGGAGGTAGGGGCTTAGCATCTTGAGCTCAGTCCTCATTTTCCTGTAGAAGAGATGCTGAGGCTGAGGCTTAGGCAGAAGCCACTCTCTTGTCTTATTTTTAGTGATACCGGGGATTGAACCCGGATCTTTCACACTGAGGTACATTTTATTTTGAAGCAGTCTATCTAAGTCAATAAATTCTCCAGGCTGAGCTCAACCTTGCCATCTTCCTGCCTCAGCTTCCTGGAGTGCTGTGTGCACACCAGCACCACACTTTGGACTCTGGCTTGCAGCAAATCCAGGTCATTTCTGGATGGACAGTAAGGACAGCCTTGGAGTACTTTAGGGAGGCAGCAGGTTGAAAAGGTTGCTCAGATCTGGGTTGGAGCAAGCGTGGTAGGTTATACCCTTCCTTGGTAAGTTTGCCACACTGGATCTTAGCACCAGAACCAAGGGGTATCTGAGGACTGTGAGCCAGAGTAGGAGACAGCAGGGTGCAGACCTCACTGGGGATACTGGCAGGACACACCTGGTGCTGCTGGGAGGAGCATGGGGGTGCAGGCTCAGGGTTCCCGTCCTCCCTGACCCGGCTGAGGCAGAGAAGCGAGCCCACCTCACCCTCATCCTGGGACTATTCTTAAAGTTTCCTGGTTGGGAGCCTGATGAGGATGCCCAGGGCAGTTTCCTCCTTTGCTCACCTCTGGTCTCCAGAGGTGGTGGGTGTTACACTCACCAGCCAAGGGAGATCTGGATCCCAGCCCCCTCCTCCTCCCCCCACCCCACCCCCACCCCGTGGGCTGGCCCCGCCCAGCACGGGTGGGGCATTCTGGGGCTGTGCCCAGCCATCCTTGGACTCCCATCTGGTAAAGAAGTGCTTTTTTGTTGAGCTGGGAGGATAGTTTGCATTTCTGAGGCCAGAGCTCTGTTGAGCCCAAATCTGACTCACCTCAGAGCCTGGAGTCTAGAGTCTGGGGGGCTACTGATGATGCTCTTGGGCTGAGCCTCACCCTGTAGGGGCACCAGCAATCCCTGGAAAAGCTGGAGCCGGCAGCCTCAGGCTGTCCTGTTCTGCTTCCCAGAGGTTGGAAAGTTATAGATTGTCACACCAGATTCCTCCCAGGGTGGTCTTTCCATCTGGCGTTTGCCTGTATTCTGAGATTGTCCAGCTTGAAGCAAGCCAACCTGGGTATATATCTGCAACTTAAAAGATTTTGTGGGGAGGGCCAGGGAGATAGCTCAGGGGCGCAAGTTCCTGCCTGGCAAGTGCAAGGTCCTGAGTTTGATCCCCTGTTCTGGAAGGGGCGGGAGGGGGAAAAGATTTTCTAGAGGCCTGTGGCTTAGCTCAGTTGTTTAACAGTTTGACTGCTAAGGAGCACTATCGCGCTCTTCTTCTGTTACTCCAAAAATGTGAAGAGCATACATCAGCAGCCAAACGGTTAAAGGCCTGCTCAGGGAAAGTAGTCATGCCCAGGGGACCAGGGTGCGATCTCCAGTTCCTCAAGCCTTACCTGACCTGCACTTAAGGCAGCCTGAGATAACCCAAAAAAAAGCTTCACAACTTTTGGGGGCTTGCCAGGTAGCTCAGTTGATTAAAGCACATGCTTCATCAAAGTCACTCAGGTAAGGGGATCGCGGTTCGATCCCCTCCTCCACATGGAGCATGAGACGTACACTTAAGGCAGCCTGAACCAGCCAAAAAAAGGCCTTCTCACGTTTAGGACTGGCCAAATAGCTCAGTGGATGAAAGCTCCTGCAAGCAGGCTCAGGGGTCAGGGTTTGATCCCCAGGGCCTACCGCGCTGGCCCTGCCCCCGGGGCAATTGAGACTGGGTGTGATGGCACGCACCTGTAATCTCTGCTCTTGGGAGGCTGTAAATGGGTGGATCACTATGAGTCTGATCTAGTAGTAAGACTCTGAACACACTGTAGACCTTTCTCTGAAAAAATACAAAATTTTTTTTCTTTACAAGTTTTATTTTCATTATTTTGAGTCAAGATCTTGTTATGTAGTTCAGGCTGGCCTTGAATTCAGTATGTAGCCCAGACTGCTCTCAAACTCACAGTGATCTTGCTGCCTCAGCCTCCTGATCTTTATAAGTTTAGCATTTGAAAAATTTCCTATTTTGTTAAGAGAAAAATAGTTGAGCAAGATCAGTGTGGCCAGTGTGGTCAGCAGCAAGCACCAAAATCAGAGCTGGCGGGCTGGGGAGACAGCCCCGTGGCACAGGTGCCTGCCTGGCAAGTGCACGGTCTTCTGCCAGGCTTTGATTCTCTTTTAGGGCCCTTTTATCTCCCTTCCCCAGCCAGCACAATAAGCTGGCAAGAGTGGGAGTGCGGCCCTGTGCTCCCAGGACCCAGAACCTGGTGTAAATGGGTCTTCCGGAGATGGGTCTTCTGGAAACACGTGCTGAGCAGGTGCATGAATTGCGGCCGAGCCTGTGACTACAGCCAGCCTCACGGCCGCACTCTTCCTTGAACACACCAGGACGTGCCCAGCCTGGGGCTGTAGCCATTCTCTGCCCCAGAAGTCAGGGGCTCAGTCTCTTTCCCCTTCGTACTAGCTTCAGGGACACCTCAGTGAGGCCGTCCTGTTACTCTGTTTATTTTTTATTTATTTATTTATTTTTTAAAAAATTTTATTTATTTATTTGCTTGTTGTGTTTGTTTGTTTCTTTCTTTATTTGTTTTGTGGCTGGCTCAGCCTGCCCTGGTGGTGGCGCTGGCGCAGCATGTGGTGCCGGGGATCGAACTGCAGTCCCCGCAGTTGCCTGAGCCCTCCTAAGCAGGCGCTTTAGACCACTGAACCATCTCGCCGGCCCCTGTTACTCTGTTTAAAGCTGCTGGAATTACAGGTGCAGACCTGAGAGACCAAGGTAGGAAGGTAGAAAGTTCAAGCCCAGCCTGAGCAATTTAGCAACCTAGTGAGACCATGTCTCAAAGAGTAAAAAGGATCTGGGGATGTAGCTCAATGTGAAGGCCCAGGATTCAAACCCAGGACCACCACCACCAAAAAAGAAAAAAAAGATGACTTAAAAACCCAGTCCTCCGTCTTCCATTCTATGCAGTTGTCCCCATCTTCCTTACCCTGGGCTCATTCCTGGTGCACTCATTTCTGGTCTCGAAGCACTCTCAGACTTCCGCATCTGTAGGGTTTGCTGATTGGCCGACTTGCTGTCTCTTCCCTCCCACCAAGAGCTCTGTTCCAAGGCTTCGTCCTGTTCTGGGCCACCTCTGTAGCCACTGTCCCCCTCCCCCCACCATCTGCTCTGGGCACACAGTGAGGCCTCAGTAAAATGTCACTGGTGAATTAATGAAAGAATGACCTTTCCACTAGGGAGTGAGCTGTTGCCATCCCAGGAGTGACAGCGCCTTGAGGCACCCGTGCGGGTGGATGCTGTGTGTGATTGGTAGCACCTGTTGTGCACATGTGCTCGGGGTCCAGAGTCCCCCGCTTGGGTACCCTGCCCTGTGCCTCAGTATGTGGTCTGCAGCCTGTTAACAGGCAGTGCACGGGGCCTCAGGAACGAGGGACGTGCCAGCTTAGCAGCAGCTCCTGCACTGTGACCCTTGCCCTTCTGCTGGCACAGTGCCTGGGCCTGTTTGCGTGCTGGGTGTGGGGAGTGGGCTCGCCGCAGCTGGGGTCTAGAGTGCGCATGCTCTGCTCTCCAGGTCCCCTTTGCTTTACCTCTATTTCTGATGCTTTTGCAGGTCCTGAAGCAGGGTCACCGTGAGCTCGCTATGCAGACCCTGTGGTCCCAGAGTTTGGGCCCCAAGTGCATAGAACTCACTGTCCAGCTTTTTTGGGACCCCTCCCTAGGGGCGTTCCTGCCCTCCCTGGTCCTTAGCTCATCCCCAGCTAGTTTTCTTTTCCCGCCCACCTTATAGCATGGACACCCCACCCAGACAGAGCGGGGGTTTAAATTCCACCCAGCTTGGTCATTGACCTAGGAGGTGACCTTGGCCCTGTTACTGTTCTTCTCCACAAGCTTGTGGGATATCATTTGGAGGGGACAGAAAGCCAGAAATATTTTTATTAAAAGCCTCTCCCAGGTGGGTGTGGTGGTACATGCTTATAATCCCAGCACTCCGGGAGGCTGAGGCAAGAGGATCTCAAGTTCAAGCCCAGCCTGGACAATTTAGGCCCCCAAAACTCTGTTCAAAGTTTTAAAAGTAATAATTATTTTGAAAGGACTGGGCTGGGTGCCCACTCTGGCTCTGGCCTAGACACACAGGACTGCTTTGTGTCCTGCAAGGAACCCGATGAGGTTTAGGGTGACGCAGCCAGCCTCCGTGCTCACACAGGTGCCAGGGAACATTCCACAGTTTTGCCACCAGGACAGTGATGCACCCTCTGATAGCAGAAGGAACCAAGAATCGGGCTCATATGTTTTGAAACTTTATGACAAGATTGACCCAGAAAAGCTCTTCATAAATTCCCATTTTCTGAAAGATCTGGGTTTAGACAGTTTGGACCAAGTGGAGATTATCATGGCCATGGAGGATAAATTTTGAGTTTGAAATTCCTGATATAGATGTGGAAAAGTTAGTATGTCCACAAGAAATTGTAGATTACGTTGCAGATGAGGATCTGTATGAATGACATACCAGACTCCTCCTCACAGAGGACTCCCGTGATATTGGGGATCATTTTGCCCTTCAAAAATGAATTGGTAAAACTAAAAAAAAATGAAAAATGAAAGCAGACTGGGTATGTAGCTCAGTGCCAAGTCTTGCCTTCAACCTCTAGTTTCAAAAACAAAACAAAAGAGCCCTCCCAAACTGGCCACAGTGGCACAGGCCTACAAATCCCGTCACTCTGGGAAGATGAGGCAGAAGGATTTCAAATTCAGTCTCAGCCTGAGCAAATTAGTTGCTTCATGGAACTGTCTCAGAAAACCAACGGAATACCTCCATGTTGCCATCTGCGCCACAGCAGATGTTCCTGCATGCCTCACTCTGGAAAGTCAAGAACACATTGCTTGGCTTTCCCACCTGCCTCTGGCTCCTGTCACCCCAGCCCCCCCATCGCTTCTGCCCCCACCTACTTGTCTCCTTATTCCTTTGTTCAACAAATGACTGTACCTCTGGCTGCCTGTGTGTCAGACAGTGCTGTCTGTTAGGAATAAAACAATTCCATTCATAGACTTGCAGCCCGCCAGGGTGACGCAGCATCCAGGGCTGGGCCGCGTGGGGTCAGCAGTGGGTTGAGGCAGGACAGGTCCTGGAAGTCAGGGCCAAGAAGTGGCTGTGCACACCACAGGTTTCTGGCCTGGGCTTTGAGTCCACGTTGTTGTTACTGTCTGTAGAAAGAAGATACAGGGCTGGCCAGATAGCTCAGTGGACTAAAGCGCCTGCTTAGGCAGAGCACAGCGGCCAGGGTTTGAACCCTGGTGTGCTGTGCTGTTCCTGTCCCCAGGGCGCACTGCCACAGCAGTTGAGACTGGGCATGGTGGTGCACCCTTATAATCCCAGCACTTGGGAGGCTGGAAATAGGAGAATCTCTACGAGTTTTATCTACATAGTGAGACCCTATAGACAGACCCTGTAGACCCTGTACTAAATGCAAACAAGGAAAGGAAGAAAAAAGACAAATGAGGCAGTTGAGTTAGGGCGGCAGTACTAATAATGGCCTTACTCTCTCTCAGGGTCTTCCAGGCTTGGCACTCTGAGCACCAGCACTCCTCACCCAGATCCTGTGCTCAGCTTGCTGGGCATTCCTGTGATGTTGCCTGTCCTGGGTCACACCAGGTGTGGAGCCCTAGGCAGGAGTGCGGGTGAAGATGCTCCAGTGGTGTGGGAGGGAGGCCAGCAGCAGTGTCAGCCTGGAGCACGCAGAATGTGAGGAGGTGGCCAAGCACAGACTTGAGGGGACAGTGAAGCCCAAGGCCCCTGGACCAGCAGCTGCAGAGCAGGTGTTTCTGAGAGAGACAGTGGCTGCCCACTGCTGGATGACATTAACAGGGCAGAGGTCCCAGTAGGGCAGTAACAAAGTGCTGGCCAGACGGCTTCCTCCTTGGTGGCGTGGGCAGGGCCCTGGAGTGACCCACATGTCCCTTGCTGACACTGCTACCTTCATGTGGGTGCCCAGCGAGGAACCAGGGTACAGAGCAGTCTTCCCAACCTCATGGTGACAGATGCGTCCCTCAGCTGACGAATGCTAGGCCCTCTGGAGAGCTACTCGGCCTGCTGCGCTCTGCCTTCCCAAAGTTGTGGCTTTTTAATTAGGGAAGCTGCTCCCATATTTCCCTGACACCTCCAGTCAGAATGGGGTGCACTGGACAGTGAAGGCGAGCTGCTCCAGAACTCCCAGAATTGTCCTGCTGGAGCTCGGATATCAGGACGGGACCTTGACTGGAGGCTTGTCTTGTCCCTCAAGTCCCAGGAAACACTGCAGGGAGGGAACATTTCAGCCAGGCCTCCTAAGAGTCAAGGCTTGGTCTTGTCCACCTGTTATGCCAGGAGCTCTTAGGCCAGAGTTGTCAGATGAGAAATAAGCCCATATGTCTTTGTGCCAACTTTGGATAAAAATATCTATTGGGCCTGCTTCTGAGCCCTTTCTTGGGGGGCTTATTTGGGTTGCCTGTTTTTGTTGGTGGTGGTTTGTTTGTTTTGCTTGAAACAGGGTCTTGCTACTCAGCCCCGGCTATCTTCAAACTCCCAGTGACCCTCTTGCCTCAGCCTCCTGAGTGCTGAATTTACAGGCGCACACCACCACACCTGTCTCTCCAGAGGGGCCCTGAGATGCAGAGGCCTGGGCCTTCTCTCTGCCCATCTTCCCCACCCTGGTGCAGCCCTGCAGACAAGCGTAGCACAGTGAATACCTAAGGCATCTTCGGGTGGCGGGTGGCCCGCCGCCCCTGACTCTCTTTCCTCCGTCCTGCAGCTTCCCTGACGTGCAAGCCTTGCTGGCCAGCGTGCTCCTCTCCTCCAACACCAACACTTACGAGTGCTGGTGCCTGGAAGTCCGTGGGGAAAATGTGCATGGTGAACGTGAGCCGGGCCCTTCCCGCTCTGTCCCACCGCCCGAGCCCCTTTGCTGTCTTGGCCCCAGATATCTTTGAGCGTCTGGAGCTTGCCCGGAGGACATGAGGGTTGCAGGGTTTGCTGGTACCCACCTGGCCCTGGGCAAAGAGGATGGTGGCTTCATCCTGCTACTCCTGTCCTCTGAGCCTCAGGGGCTGGGCTGGGGGGCCAGCCTGTCACCTGTGTCCAGCGCCTCCCAATGGGCTATGCCAGGACACCCTGTCCGTAGGCTTTGAAGCAACTTGACAGCCCTGGCTCCTTTCGAAGCCTGTTAACTGGATTTCTTACCCTAGTTCTTTTTTTACTTATTAGGTGATGTTATTTTATGTTAGCTTCTTGTTTTCTTCTTAGGCATAAAAAAAAGGCAGCTCATCACCAGAACTTTAGAAAACACACAGAAATCTAAACAAAATTTAAGGCACAAACTTACGAGCAAGAAAGATAGATAGTGATACCTTTTTTAAGACTTGCTTTCACTGTTTCAGTTTTATACATCTTGCCACAAATACCAGGATCAAAACCTCTTTTTTTTTTTTTTTGCGGGATGGGGATTTGAACTCACGACCTTGCACTTATCTCCCTAGCCCTAAAACCTCTTTTATTTCTAGGCCACACTCTCGGCCTGGAGCCACCCTGAGGCCTGTCCGTGGGATCATGGGCCACGGACAGTTCTGTGGCCTGTTCTTCGGTCTGGGTTGAGATCCGTTTTGCAGATTGCTCCCCTGATACACAGTGGCATCCTTTGCTATCCCTGGGAGCAGCCTCTTCATTTGTACCTAGAGGAGGGGAGAGGTTCACAGGGAGCAGAGCCCCGAGGCCAGCTGTGCAGGCTGCCCTGTTGTGATGGAGCTAAACCTGGTGGCACCAGCGAGTCCCTAGAGGTTAGGACGACACAACGGCGCTGTAGGGCTGATTTCCTGTGACCTGGGCAGGGCCCTCGAAAGACTGGTTCTCCGGCCTCTCTGGAATGCCTGGGCTCGCGCCAGCCGGCTACCGGGAGCCTCCTTGAAGGAGGAGCCGTTCACCAGCCCACTGTCAGCTCCCTGGCACCCACCGCTCGCTGCCCTCACAGCTGTGCTTCGTGTGTGCATAGGCGCATGTGCGTGTGTGCTCCCGCACACGCCTGCCCCCACCTCCCCATGTGCATAGATCCACTCTCCTGCTCACACGCACTTGCACAGACAGGGCCTCTCCCACACATTCACCCCTGCAGCGTGCAGGCGCATACACACACCTGAGGCCCAGCTTTGAGCTTTGAGCTTAGATCCGTCCTTTCCTCAGAGTCAGAGGTCAGACTGATTTTTTTTTTTTTTTTTTTTTTTTCTTTTTGATACAAGGTCTTGCTATGTAGCTCAGGCTGGCCTTGAATTTGCTTTGTGGCCTGGGCTGGCCTCGAACTTGAGTGATCCTCCTGCCTCAGCCTTTGGAGTGGTGGGATTGCAGGTGCGCACCACCACGCCCAGCATAAGTCAGCTTAAAAAACAAGCTAATGCTTGTGCAGTGGAATGCTCGAATTAGTCACTGAGTCTTGGGCTCAGAAATATTTCTCTTTTGTAGCTGGTGACTCAGCCCTCTACTTGGTGACAGTGTCCACACAGAGGGCTGTGACAGGCAGTAGAAGTCAGGCACGTAGGGTGTTCTCTCCTGTGCCCAGCACCGTGTTGTCACACAGTAAATAGTGGCTGTCTTAATAATTGCAGTTATTGTCCACAAGGTGCCCCAGTCGGTACTGACTCCAGCTCATGGCCCTTGGTTCTGTGATGGCAGTGGCAGGGTTAGAGGCCCTGAGCCCGCTGAGCTCCACAGAGTGGCCGCTGATTCAGAGCCTGTCTCCCTGGGACCCTGGTGCCCGTCAGTGAGGCCAGCAGGCTGCGCTGGGGGAAGAGTACGTGAGGTGGAGACACTTGCCCGCGAGGAAATGTGGGCTGCGCACTGGAGGCATCGCCAGGGCGGGGCCCATCAGCCTCATGAACAGAGGATCGTCCTGCTGCATGGACGGGGCGCCAGGGACCCAGCCAGACTGCCTGCGGGGTTGGAGCCTCTGCCAGGGCTCCTTCTGGAGAGCTCACTTGGGGAGGGAAGAGATAAGAGGAGCCCGGGGCAGACTCTCCAGGGGTCCGTCTGCCCAGAAAGCGTCAGCCCCAGAACAAAACTGTCTTCTCTCGGGGGGCTGTCTGGAGGTGAATCCTGTTGGGACCATGCCCTGACCCTGGGCGCATTCCATGTGCTCCGTACTTGTGGAAGGACACTTGAGTCCCTTTGTGACATTCCTGCTCACGTGTGTTGTGTTTCCTAAAGAACTGCCTGCCTTCTTAAGGATGTCTAGGAGTTCTTCAAGTTCAAGTATGAACTCATTATCAGACAAAAGTATTGTGAACCTGTTGTTTAATACATTTTCCCTCTAGTGTCTTTTTAGGGAATTAGATTGATTTAAATAGCTTTCGTTTTTAAATTTACTTTTTTTTTTTGAGACAGGGTCTTGCTTTGTAATTTAGGCTGGTCTTGAACTCACTCGTAGCCCAGGCTGGCCTCAGATTCACTTTGATCCCCTTGCCTCAGCCACCCCAGGGCTGGACTACAGGCGTGCGCCATTGTGGGCTGTCCTTCTTCGTAGAACTGTAATCCTTTAGGAATGTGTCTTTTTTTTTAAATGTGAGTTAGAAGTTAAGTTTCTTTAAAAAATAAATATGGGCCCCAGTGCTCTCTCTCACCTTGCAGAGTAGACTTCCTTCCCTGTGTTTAATTGGCCCACAGGCTTTGCAGAGTGTTTCCTCCACCTTTAATCAATGTAAGACCTCCCTGGAAAAAAGGGGGGCCCTCCCACAACCAGGTGCCTCTTCCTGAAGAGACCCATCTCTCACTCAATGGGGCGCGTATCTGCCCCTTTGCTGGACTATGTTCTGTTGGTCTGTTGACCCAGGTTCGAGCCCCAGCCCAGGTGTGTTGAGCTGGCCTTGGAGACTAGGCGTGGTGGCGCACATCTGTAATCCCAGGGCTGGGGAGGCTGAAAACAGGAGGATGGAGTCTGAGCTGCACAGTGAGACCCTATACCAAATACATTTAAAAAAAAATTACATATATATATATATATATATATATATTCACCTCACAATTTTAAAATCTGTTAACGTCTGTTAACATTAAGCTCTCTGTTCTGCCTCAAGACTGCCTTGGTTGTTTTTACCTGGGAATTTTATGGGATTGTCCTTGAAAACGTAATTTTTCTTTATGTTTTTTGTTTGGGTTTTGGGTTGTTTACTTTTTTTATGGCATCTGAATTTTAATGCATGGCCCAGACAAGAGTCACCTCTCTTCCATGCCTGCGGAACCTCAGAGCTACTGTCCCCCAAATCCATGCCACACCTTAACGGCCTAGCCTCACTCCTCGCCCCCGCCCTCACCCCCCCTCCACCTCCGCCCCACCCCCACCCCACCCCCGCACCGGCGCTGGATCTCAAGCCTCCGGAGAGATCTTTGTGTGTCTTCACTGGGCTCCTCCACACCCACCCTACCCCATCGGGCACAGAGACCCATACTTCCGGAGAGAGGGCAGTTGGAGAAGCTGGGCGCTGGAGTTTTGGTTTTTTGAGAAAAGATCTTGCTGTGTACTTCAGGCTGGCCTTGAACTCCTCTGAGGCAGGCTGGCCTCCCACTCACAGTGGTCCTCCTGCCTCAGCCTCCTAAGTACTAGCCTACAGGCATGCACCACCACCACCACGTGTGACTTTTTTTATAATAATGTATCTTATCTTCCAATCTGCCAACGTGTTGCCCCTTTGTTCATTTATATCTTCCATAATTCTTTCAATAATATTTTATAGTTTTCTGTGGACAGGTTATATATATATTTTTCTTATATTCATTCCTAGGAGTTTGGTTTTTAATACATTTTTAAATTTTTAAAATTAATCTACTGGGCTGGTGAGATGGCTCAGCCGTCTAAAGCACCTGCTTAGGCAAGCTTAGGCAACTGCAGGGACTGTGGTTTGATCCTAAGCACCACTTGCTGCGCCAGCCCCGACCCCCAGGGCAGACTGAGCTGGTTATAATATTAAAAATAAATAAATAAATAAATCTATTTATATATTTGGTAATGAGGATTGAATCCAGGTTCTTTGCACTGACGTATAGCCTCTGACTTTTTTTTATTTATATTTTGATTTTAGTTTTTTGAGACAAGGTCTCACTACCTAGTCCATGCTGGCCTCAGATTCACTGTGTAGTCCAAGTTGGCCATGAATTCTCAATAATCCTCCTGCCTCAGCCTCCCTAGTATAATTACAGAGTGTGCCAATTCGCCCAGCTTGTATTTTATTTTTTTATTCTGAGACGAGATTTCTCTAAGGTGGGGATGAAGTTTTAATGTTCCTGTGGGCTAGGATTACAGGCAGGTTTCACCTTGCCCAGCCCCTCTTAGTTTTTATTTTAAGACAGGGTCTGGCTAGCTCCCTAAATTGCCTAGGCTGGGTTTGAACTTGAAACCCTTCTGCCTCAGCCTCCTGGAGGAGTGCTGGGGTGACAGGTATGTGCCACCATACCTGGCTTGCCACCTTTACGTAACATGTTCTGTTTTTGCCTTCATTATGGCGGGGCTCTCATGGTCAGCCGTGATAGCAGACTCCCCATGTCCTCTGGGGCCTGGGGAAGGCTTTTGAAACCAGTCCTGTAGCGCAGTGGTGGGAGCTTTGCCTTCAGTGCCGGAGAGCCTGGACTTGATCTCAGCCTCAGAAATATAAACGAAACAGAAAGAAACTTCACGCGGCGGTGTGCGGCGGCACGCACCCGAGGTCCTGGCGCTCTGGGAGCCTGAGCCTTGAGAACTGCGAATCTGAGCCCGGCCTAGGCAAATTAGTGACAGCAAAAACCTGCCTCAGAATAAGAGATAAAAAGAAAGGGCTGGGAATGAGGTGCAGTGTAAAGGTGCAGGGCCTGATCCCCAGAGACAGAGACAGAGACACAGACCGAGAAAGAGACAGAAGAGGGAGGAAGGAAGAAAGATGACAGACGGACAGACAGACGGACAGAGATAGAGACAGGAAGAAGCTGGCCAGCCTGATCAATACTTGTGCTTGTGGCTGTGTTTTGCCTGATTGTAGATTTCCCGTATCAGTCGTGGAAACCCCTTCTATGTGTAGTTTGCACAGGGCTGGCATGATGAGTAGATGTTGAATTTTACTGATTTTTTTCTTTTTGGTATCTGTTGAGGTGAGGCAACGATTAATCTCCTTTATTCTGAAATACACTGATTGTATTCATTGCATAACTGGAAGAAACCTCTTATGATTTATTATCCTTGTAGCTCATCACTGGATTTAATTTGCTAATATCTTCATTAAAGATTTCAGCATTACATTCATAAGAGAGATGGGTCTGTAATTGTTTTTTCCTGCTATTATAAGATGTCATCAGTCTTTTTTAATGGCAGGGAAAATAATTGTATAATAATTAAGTGTTTTCCCTCTTATGTTTAGTATCCCAGTTTGGCTGAGCAAGTTCGAACACATCAAATAATATCCTGCCCTCTTCCTCTCCTTCCGGCTCCTGCCTAATAGCTGCCGGCTTCCACCCTCACCTTCACTGCCGCAGGAGTTTTTCTTCCTCCGCAGGTTCTGATATCAAGATGTAGATTGATTTTAATAGTATGTGAACCTCTGGAAGTGGCACGTGATTGCTAGGAACCCACTGGGGTTCCCCAGGGAAAGGAAACTGCTAGTTTTCATTTGTCTGTGTCTGGTACAGGTTTGGAATGAGTGAGTAGGTCAGGCTGGGCTTGTTGTGCATTCCTGTAATCCCGGCACTTGGGAAGCTGAAGCAGGAGGATCACTGTGAGTTCAAGGCCAGCCTGGGACACACAGTGATTTGACCACCAGTCTGAACTATATATAGCAAGTCTCTGACTCAGAGAAAGGCTTGGAGCATGGCAGTACCCGTGCCTCAGCTTCCCGAGTGCTGGGACGATAAGCATCCACCATGCCTACCAGATGCTTCCTTTTTTTTTTTTTTTTGGCTGGCTCAGCCTACCCTGGGGACAGGGCTGGTGCAGCATGTGGTGCTGGGGATCAAACCGCAGTCATTACACGCTTGCCCAAGCTTGCCTAAGCAGGCACTTTATACCACTGAGTTATCTTGCCGGCCATTTTTAAAAAAACTGTATTTAGTACAGGGTCTACAGGGTCTCACTACGCAGAACAGACTCATAGTGATCCACTTGTTTTCGGCCTCCCAAGCCCTGGGATTACAAGCGTGGGCTACCATGCCCGGTCTGAATTGCTTTCTCACTGCTCCCTGGGAGCAGGGCTGGCATGGCACACTGGGGCTCGAACCCTGGTCCCTGCAGTCTGCCTAAACAGGTGCTTTAATCTGCTGTGCTGTCTGGCTGGTGCCCAGATGCTTTCTCAAGTACCTTTCCTCTGATCCCTACTGCAGAGGGCACAAAGATAAGAGTCCAGCTTGATACATGAAGATTTTCATACAGCAAGAGGGAGAGGGCACAATTTAACAGCTGAAAGGGGTCTGAGATTGCGCAGGTGGTGCCAAAGGAAATAGGAGGCTGTTTGGGATTTTGAAGTGTCTTTAGGCCAGGGACGTAGATCAAGGCGGGGTGCTGTGCCGACATGCGTGAGGCCCGGGGTTCAATCCCCAGTGCTGTGAGAGCAAAAACCAAAACCAGCAGAACTCTTTATACCTGGGTGGTGCATGCCTGGAAATCCAGCACTCAGCAGGCAGAGGCGGGAGGAACGGCAGGAGCTTGAGATCTGTTTGGGCTACGTAGTAAGTTTAAGGCCAGCCTGGAATAGATAGCAAGACCCTGTCTCAGAAAAGCAAAAGAGGGGCTGGCGAGATGGTTCAGTGGTCTAAAGCGCCTGCTTAGGAGGACTCAGGCAACTGCGGGGACTGCAGTTCGATCCCCGGCACCACATGCTGCGCCAGCGCCACCACCAGGGCAGGCTGAGCCAGCCACAAAATGAATAAATGGAGAAACAAACACAACAAGCAAACAAATAAATAAATAAATAAAATTTAAAAGAAAAAGCAAAAGACAAGCAGGCTCAATCCAAAAAACTTTTTAATGTCTGGAAAAAATGCAAAGAATATAAAATATTTAAAAAGCAGGGTACAAGACTGTCTACACAATGATCTAATTAGTAGTAGAAATGTGATGTGATTTTACTTGTGCATGTTCATTTTAAGACATCGATAACTGAGTTCAAGGCCAAGCTGAACTACATGGTGTGAGAGAGAGAGAGAGAGAGAGTCAGTCTTTGAATTTGGGACCATTCTGTTGACTTATGCGCTAATGCGCCGATCCACTGGAGAAACTTACCTTTCTGCCCCATGTTGCTCTGAGTTATACTCCTGTTGAGGTTAAAGAATCAGATGACATGTGGCACACGCCTGTAATCCCATCACTCAGGAGGCAGGAGGCAGGAGGATCACTTATTTTGAGGCCAGTCTGGGCTACATAGTGAGTTCAGTGCCAGCCTGAGCTACACAGTGAGATCCTTTCTCAACAAAACAAAACAAAACAAAACAAAACAAAACAAGAACGAGCAAAAACGAAAGGAGACCTTAGCCGGCTTCAGAGTGGGGCCAGTCTTCCAGGAGGCGCTCGCAGAGGCATCGTGACGTCACCGCGCCAAGGCCACGCTGGAGAAGCGGCCGAAGTCTGTGGTCACCGCCTGCCGCAGCTCCCAGTCCTGGGTCTACAGTACGGGACTGATTTTTTTGAGGAGCGGATGCAGGCTTTAAAACCAGTGCTGGGGGCTTGCCGGTTGGCTCAGCTGTTCAAAGCGCCTGCTCGGGCAAACTCAGTCAGGCACAGGGGACCGCAGTTTGATCCCCTGCAACACATACCGCACCAAGCCCGCCGGTAGAGCAGCCTGAGCCAGCCAAAAAAAAGCGGTGCTGAAGGCAGGGTTAACCCGTTTCTTCTCTGACAAGTACTAGAAGACTTTAAAGGCCAGACAACTCCCAAACAATTTGAAGAGATTTATCTGGCATGGAGAAATAAATCATTATGCTTTGTTGAAATGTTACATGTTCAAAAACAAACCTGTGGTAGAAGAGATAGCCTTTTGAAGACTGTTAAAGTGGAATGTGAAGAAATGCCTGAAGCTAAAAGATGTAGTAGCAGTCCTTGAAAAATTGGAGAGAAGTTCTTGCCCAAAGTTTTGGATCATGTTTTGAGGTAACTGTGAAGCTGTATGTTCAAGCTTTGGTCTTTGAAGGTGCAGTTGGTGCTGAGCATGGTGGTGCATGCCTGTAATCCCAGCACTCAGGAGGCTGAGGCAGGAGGATCACCCTGAGTTCCAGGTTGGCCTGGGTTACATACTGAGTTCAAAGCCAGCCTGAACTATAGTGATACCCTGTCTCCAGTTAAAAAGAAAAGAAAAAAATTGCAATGATTTTATGTGTTTAAAGGGTTACTATTTAAAATTACTTGAGGGCTGGGGAGGTAGCTCAGAGGCATAAGTACCTGCCTGACATGCAGGATCCTGAGTTCAATCCCTGGTACCATTAAAAAGAAAAAAAAATTTTTTTTGAAATATATAAAATTCTCTTTTCTATTTTTATTTTTTTTAAATTTTATTTATTTATTTGTTTGCTTGTTGTGTTTGTTTGTTTCTTTATTATTCATTTGTGGCTGGCTCAGCCTGCCCTGGTGGTGGCGCTGGCGCAGCATGTGGTGCCGGGGATCGAACTGCAGTCCCCGCAGTTGCCTGGGCCCTCCTAAGCAGGCGCTTTAGACCACTGAACCATCTTACCGGCCCCCTCTTTTCTATTTTTAAATTTTAACTTACAGGTAAAAATGTGGGGAAGATTTTCACTGAGTCCTAGTCATATGTGTGTTAAGAGTTGAATTCTAGCCCACCATGGGACTCACCTCTGTAACGCCAGCTCTGGGGAGGCTGAGGGAGGAGGATCACTGAGAGTTCAAGGCCAGCCTGCGCCGCCCAGTGAATTCAAAGCCAGCCTGAATTAAATGAGACCCTGCCTCAAAGCAAAAAGTTTGAATTTTAGTATATTGTTTGTCCCATAAATCCTAAGCTTTAGAAATATATTTCTTGAAACGCAGCAGAGGTGTTTTCGTGACTTCTCTGAGCAGTTTGGGTGGTATTTAGCAACTTCTGAGAAAAATCTTACTTCTTTCTCGACAGATTGAAGCTCCTTTTCAAAAATGTAATCGTAGTCTCAGGACAGATTAACATCACTATGCCATTTCACATACAGGTGTGTGTGCCCTGTAGGCCCCGATACATTTTTTGTCCGATTGATGCTTGGCATGAATGAGGAAGCCAGCCTTCAAGTTAATATGCAAATGAGTGACAAACCCATAAGAAATTAAGCGAATGTTCAAAATGCGTGTTTTAGCTTCAGGATAAAACATTCTTGCGATGGAAAGCTCCCACAGCAGGGGCCCTGATCACCGCTTTTCTTCTTTTGTCTGTTTGCAGGTATCTGTCTAGAGCCTGCGTTTCCTTTGTTTTCTTTTACATAAATTTTATGAGGAAACTAACATAAAGAATGCAGACAGATGCTTTGTATGTCAGTACTGGAGTTCCTCCCTGATCTTAATTTTTTGTACATTTGTTGCAAGTCTTAGATCTAAGGTCTCCTCCTCCTCTGTGCAAGGTGTCCCCTCCAGCCCCTTGGCACTGCCGCGGAAGCCAGCCGTAGCTGCACACGTACTTGTTTTGCATTAGCCATAGAGAATGATTTTTGTGTAGCGCAGGAGTCCCGTGTTCAGGTGCCTCCACGGTGCCCAGAGGACCCGAGCCCGAGACGGAGGAGCGCCCGAGACGGAGGAGCGCCCGAGACGGAGGAGCACTCTCCTACGGCTGCAGCTCACTGGAGAGCTCGTTTTTCATTTCTGACTCACCAAGACCTTTCCCTTAATGAGAAATACAGTTCAGAATCTTCATAAATGCTCTCATATGGCTTTGAAGTTTAATAACCTGGATTATGGGCTATAGAAAGAAATCTTTCTTTTTTATAGTATTCCAGGATGGCTGGAAAATCAGCAGTTTTATGATGCAACCCTTGAACGTGTCTTCTAGTACACTCTGTTACATACTTGCAAAACTATTTTTTAAATAAGCAACTTTGGATATCAACATTTTGGGTCTGGAGAATATAATTTTCATTTTAAAATTCATAATGTCATTCAAGAGTCCATATTGTAAATGATATTTCAAAGCAAATTGTTATTACCTGTTTCAGTTCATTTACAGATATAGGCAGGGTTGAAGGTTGTTTGTTCATATACACTTTTTCTTTTTTTTTTTTTTTTGTGGGACCGGGGTTCAAACTCATGACCTTGTACTTGCCAGGCAGGCACTTGTGCCATGGAGCTATCTCCCCGGCCCCCATATATACTTTTTTTTTTTAATTTTTTTTTATTTTATTTTATTTTTATTTATTTGTTTGCTTGTTGTGTTTGTTTGTTTCTTTATCTACTTATTTTGTGGCTGGCTCAGCCTGCCCTGGTGGTGGGGCTGGCGCAGCATGTGGTGCCGGGAATCGAACCGCAGTCCCTGAAGTTGCCTGAGCTTTCCTAAGCAGGCTCTTTAGACCACTGAACCATCTCGCCGGCCCAGTTTTTTGTAATGTAAACTCACTATATAATTGTATACAACAGGCTTATTTAAAAATAAATTTGTGACATTCTGTGTCATTATTGTAAATAAGAGAAGTAACATTATGGAATTGAATATCTCGTTGATCACAAGAAATTCACAGAGATCATGATCAGAAGCATGTACTATATTCAAATTTTAATAAGCTAAGGTATTAACTTTTAAAAGTTTTAAAAATTATTTATTTAGAGATGGATGTGGTAGGGTACTTTTATAATTCCAACACTCTGGGAGGCTGAGGCAAGAAGACTGCTACTTCAAATCCTGTATGAGCAATTCAGTGATTTAGCAAGACGTTATTTCAAAATAAAAATATTTTTCAAAGGCTTGACATGTAGCTCAGTGCAAAGGCCTTGGGTCAACCCCAGGACTGCAGAAAAAACAAACAGAAGTCTTTTGTTCAGCCATAGCATTCACTTGTATATTATTTATGTGCTGTGCTCAGGAAATAGGGTCTTTTTTTTCTTTTAATAAGAAATAATATTAAGACAGTTTCAAAACACATTGGTAGGACAGCCACAATAATCAATACAATGCATATTGTTGTCTTCATAGTAGTTGTTCAGAGTACAAGATGCAGGCATGATAACTTTTCTAAACACTATTGGTGCAAATATTTCTTCTTGTTGAACTAAGAGAAAGCAGTGGTATATATAGAGCAATATTCTATAATAGTAGTGGGTTATCGGCAGAACTGGCAATGTCGGAAGCTGTTGACGTGAACCTTTTACGGCTCAGTATACTAATCTGGCTTTACTTTTTATGCCTTGTGGTTAAACTTTTCTGCTAGGTGGTTAAGGCCAAGTTGAAGCAAGACCTGTATAACAAAATGTGTAATTTTGATATCTGACAAGGTCAGTCAGATCCCTTCAGGATTTATCTTGAAAACATTTTGTAGAACTTTTGTCAGTGTCAGCCATCTGGATGAGTCACAGCCATTGCTTGACCGGTTTGCTGTTTGTGAAAGTGTGAGAGAATGTTTTCTCTCCAGGTGACTCTCCTTAGGCACACTACACATCATCAATCTCTTTCCTCTGTGGCCCCATAATCTCCTTGAACAGAAAATTTGGGACACCACTGAGTTATAGGATATTGCAGCACAGGGTCTCTTATGTCCTGAGTCTTCACTGACCTTGGAGGGCTAGAGCCAAGTACCATAGGTACTTGAATTTATCATCACTGTCTTTCTAAATATTAAATGCCTTAGACTTAACATGGAACCGGTATTTTCCATCAATCATTGATGTTCTAATAAATCTCTATAGAATGTGATTTAAAAAAAAACTGTTACTCTTTTTTACATAGAAATTTAGAAATCAAAGCATATACAAAATTATAGCAGATCAAACCTATTCAGAAAATAGGTTTTATCACATATCAAAAATGGTCTGTTTACCTGTAATTTATAAAAATAAAACTTAGCTTCTAAAAAAAGATACCAGGGCTGTGAGATGGCTCAGTGGTCTAAAGCGCCTGTGTTGGAAAGTTTAGGCTACCGCAGGGACCGCAGTTCGATCCCAGGCACCACATGCTGTGCCAGCCCCACTCCCAAGGCGGGCTGAGCCAGCTATAACACAAACAAATAAATGAGGTTTAAGAAAATAAAATAAAATTAAAAAAATAAAAAATAAAAAAGACACCAAACTCCCCTTTGTAAATAGTAATTATCATTGCAAGTCATATGTATGCCATATGTGTTTCCTGTTATTATAAGGTGTTATTAGGTTTTTTTATGGCGAAAAATAATTGTCATCCCTTCCCCTCTTGGTGCAAGGGATTGGACCCAGGTCTCCTGTATGAAGTTGTGTTATACGACTGAGATGAACTCATGGGGCAGGATTACAAATGATCTCTTTTTTTTTGCAGTACTGGGGATTGAACTCGGGACCTTGCACTTGCCAGGCAGGTGCGTGTGCCACTGAGCTGTCTCCCCAGCCCTACAAATGATCTTCACGTCCTTCCTTCTATATATATGTAAAGGAGTGACATGTAGGAGCTGGGGATATAGCTCAGTGGCACAAGCACCTGCCTGACAAGTAGGAGGCCCTGGGTTTGATTCTCTGCACCAAAAAAAGGGGAGACCGTAAAAGTAAAATCTGAAGAGAATTGAGGAAATGAGCATGCTGGGTAGTGGCCCTCAAAGTTGTGGTAACAGTTGTTCTGCTCTCCTTTCTGGCTGTGCAGAAGTCCTCACAGGCATCATCCCTGGGCGGGGGCAGATAAGATCTGTGCTTTGCTTCCAAATGAGCCATGGAAGGGGTGAGGAGAGGAGGGGGAAGAGCTGTTCTCGGCTTGCCAGGGGCAGGGGTGTAATTGGCTTATTACCTCCACCTCCTCTACTCTTGGTGTTTCCCATGCTAAAAGGGGTGAAAAAACTGAAGGTGACTGCTGGCTGGAGCAGTCAGAGGACACCCGTCCCTGGTTGCCTGGGGAGGGGCGGGCCTTAGCATCCAGACCCTGGGCTGCTGCGGTACCTGAGATCTCAGCCCCCACCCATTGTGACCTTGGCCGTGGCTTCCCTGGCAAGGTCTGCAGGGGGCAGCTCTTGGGACCTCTCCCAGGGACACCTTTCCCAGCTTGCACATTGGTGGCAAGAGAGAGGTGGACCGTTGAGGGCACAGACTGTGTGAAGGGGCACCTCAGGGGGCGGCCTTCTTTTGGGGCTTTTTAAAAAGTGATCATTGCCCCTTGTATTACCAAGCAGGCCATGAAATGGGCTCAAGCCATTCTCCTGCCTTGGCCTCCCCAGTAGCTAGAACTACATGGTTATTCTGGGGGAAGTTCTCCAAACTTTTGATCCTACACTCTATTAGAAAAAAAAATTATTTTCATATATGCTGCATTCATTCAATTATCCATGCATGTCCTCATTATATTGTAAAGCAATTCTTTATTATTATTATTATTATTATTATTATTATTATCATTATTTGTCTTTTTGAGACAGGGTCTCGCTGTGCAGTTCAGCCTGGCCTTGAGCTCACTTTTGTAGCCCAGGCTGGTCTTGAACTCACACCTGATCCTCCTGCCTCAGCCTCCCAAGTGCTGGGATTATAGGTGTGCGCCACCACGCCGAATTTGTAAAGCAATTCTTTCCTTTCCTTTCCTTTCCTTTCCTTTCCTTTCCTTTCCTTTCCTTTCCTTCCCTTCCTTTCCCTTCTCTTCCATTTCATATAGTGCTTTAGAGAATTCTTCCTTTCATTGTTCTGAGAGAGGTATGCAATCACATAAAAATAACTTGGGAGATATCTGCTTCTCTAGACAGGCACTTGTGTGTTGGATCTCCTA
>PVKN010006028.1:0-29404 GCA_004027915.1 Capromys pilorides
GACTTAACTCATGACCTTGCACTTGCCAGGCAGGCACTTGTGCCATGGAGCTATCTCCCTAGCCCCCCTAATTCATTTTATAAAACCAATATTACTTGATGCCAAAAACCACACAAATATATTCTAAAAAGAGAAAAGTGAGAAATCAATACCTCTTGTAGATACAAAATTAAAAATTCCTAACACAATATAGCAAAGAGAATTTAATAATACATAGAAACAATTATGCACCATCATCGAGTAAGTATTGTTTTAGGGATGTAAAGCTGGTTCAGTATTTGACAATCAGTGTAATACAGTATATTGATAGACTACAGGAGAGAGATCACATTTTTATGTCTAATGAGGTATAAAAAACATTTTAACAAAATTAAACACTCATTCATAGTAAGTACTCTCAGGACACTTGGAAATGAACTTCAACTTAGCAAAAAACAGCTCCATAAAACCTATAGACCAAAATACTTATGGAAACATTAACTCAACATGGGTCACAAGTTTAAGTTTAAAACTTGTACAAAAAAAATTAGAGAAAACCCCTAGGATCTAAAGTTTGTAAAAAACTTCTTAATATATGACACCAAAAGCACAATCCATAAAAGAAAAGGACTCAAAAAACAGGACCTCATCAAAATTAAACACTTTGCTCTATAAAAGACCCTACACATGAGACACTAGCCACATGTAGATTGGAAGAAAAGAATTGCAAATCACATATCTGACAGGAAGTGCTCACATCTACAATATGGAAAGAACTCCCAAACTTCAATATCACCAGCCATCAGGTAAAAGCAAAGTAAGTGACGTGCTGATACTGTATGTGGAGGCTGAGGCAGTGAAAATCACAAGGCAGAGTGCTAGAGGGGAGAGACGAGCTCTACGAACCTGCATAGAAATCTGCCTAAATCTTGGCTGAATGAGTCTCTGGATGGGCAAGGAAAATTCAGTGAGGCTGGACAAGAACTATAAAAGAAAACAAAATTTCAAGGGATCTCTAAGCCAGACAGTTCTCAGAACTCACACAGACTTGGAATATTTTAATTTGTACAAGCCAGAGTGGATTTTACAAGCTATATGGATGGGAACTTGGTAGACACCCCAGAAGGATCATGTCTTCATATTATATCTAATGTAAGACTAGAGCGTAAGGTAACCCACACCTGCCTTAAGCCTAAAAATCAAGCTTCAAAAGGATTGAGATTAAACCATGAGAGTTTACCTCATTACCTGCCTGCCCAAACAAAGTCAAACATTATAAAAACAATGCAAGAGAATACAGTACCACTAAACCTAAGATTAAAATGTCACATCCGATCAAAACTTACTAGGCAGGGGGCCGGCCAAATAGCTCTGCGGATTAAAGCATCTTCAAGCAGGCACAGGGGCCCAAGAGGTGGATCCCTGGGCCTGCCATGCAGGCCCTGCCTCAGGGGCATGCTGAGACAGCAATTGAGATTGGGCATGGTGTCGTGCACCTGTAATCCTAGCTCTTGGGAAGCTATAAACAGGCAGTTCACTACAAGTCCAATCTAGTAGTGAGACCCTGAACACCCTCTAGACTCTTCCCTAAAAATAAAAAATTACTAGGCATATGAAGAAATGAGTGCTACCCATCCATACCAAGATAAAAATGGTGATGAACAGAAAAAATCACACAGGTGATAGGAGCACAGCAAGAGCCAACTTGAAGAATCACCCAATGACCAAGTGCGGAAAAAAATTTAGAGACAACATATAATGGATGATAAGCTGTAGAACAAAGCAGATATTAGTCAGGTGTGGTGGGCGGTACACACCTATAATCCCAGCACTTAGAAAGCTGAGGCAGGAGGATTGCTGCAAGTTCAAGGCCAACCTGAGCTGCAGAGTGAGTTCAAGGCCAGCCTGGACAGCATATGGAGACCCTGCCTCAAAAAAAAAAAAAAAAAAGGCAAATACCCATAAATCCATAATGATATAAAGCAGAAAGGACAGCTCTTCCTACTAGAAGTCCAACTGATGAAGGCAGAATTATAGCACCAGGAGATTAGCATGCAGAAAACATCATGGCAATAATTTTTGCTGGCGAGAATCTTCAAAAGATGCTAAAATATCCAATTAATTCAAGATATGTGATTGACGCAGAAAGTGATCCCAGGTGGTACTTACTACTTCTAATGGGAAAATAGTAAACATATAGTGAAAGAATCTAAGATACCATCTTAACCAAATGTTAAAAGTTAATGTCATAAGTTAAAGACTTGTAGACAGATTGTCCCTAAGTTGTTATTTGCCCAGGTGGGCCTCAAACTTGAATTCTCTTGCCTCCGCTTCCCAAGAAGTTGAGGTCATAGGCGTGTGCCACCACGTCTGGCCACATGTTGCACCTCTTGGTTAGATGCTCGAGGAAGGGCACCATGTGACTTAGGTGGGGTTCTTGCAAGAATCGAGTAATCTCAGTCTAATCACGCATGAACACCAGAGAGTCTCCAAATTAAGGAACATTGTGCAAAGTAACACTTTGCGCATCCGTTGAGGGCATGAGCTATCTCAGATGAACAACGATGGCAGCTAGATGCCAGTGAGAACACGGGCTGGATCTTGGACCAGAAAATCACACCAAAAGGGCAACCAGTAAAATTGGAGCGAGGCCTTAGATTCATTGATGACCTTGCATCTGTGTTAACTTGCTAGGCTATATTATCGGCTCAGCGATTATTCAGGCCAACATAACCGAGAATGGTGAAAGAATATTTTCTTCCCTTAGTGCAGGGAAATGCCTTCAACACCTTTATTCACTATTTTACTGAAACTCCTGTCTATTACGGCATTAAAAGGGGTGGGAGGGGAACTAGAGATGCTAAAGAAAAAGTAAACTGTCTGTATACATCACTGAAACAATTATGCAGAAAATCTTTAAGAGTGTATTACAGGCCGGTGAGATGGTTCAGCGGTCTAAAGTGCCTTCTTAGGAAAGCTCAGGCAACTGCAGGGACTGTAGTTCGATCCTTGGCACCACATGCTGTGCCAGCCCCACCACCAAGGCAGGCTGAGCCAGCCATAAAATAAACAAACAAACAAATAAATTAAAAATAAATAAATAAGACTATATTACACAAATATACTATAATTAATTAGTTTTTTAAAAGTTGCATGATGCAAGGTTAATCTACAGAAATTAGGGCTGACCAGATAGCTCAGTGGACTAACGCGCCTGTTTAGGAAGCATACAGACCAGGGTTGGATCCTCACCATGCCCTGCCCACTGAGATGGGGCCTGAGGCTGGCTATGGTGGCATGAGCCTGTAATCCCAGCACTTGGGAAGCTGCAAACGAGATGATCACTATGAGTCTGATCTGTGTAGTGAGACCTGTAGACCCTGTACTATATACATGAAAAAATATATATACAAAAAAATCAATTGTATGCCCAAATATAACATGCTGATAGAAAACATTTGGGGGACATGACACAAAGATGTCAAAACATGAAATATTTAAAAATAAATTTATATGCAAGATCCACACACTGAAAACATACAAAATTTTCCGTGAATTTCAGAGTTTAAAGAAATATAGCACATTTACGGCTTAAAGAAAATACTACTGCTCACAGTTTTCCCCAAATTGATACACCAGTTCAGTGCAATTCCTATCAGAATCGTAGCAGGATTTTTGTTGAAACCAATAATCTGATTCTAAAATTAAAATGGACGTACAAAGAATCTAGGACATACAAAAATACTTAACAATGCCTGATTTTAGTATTTACTATAGTACTGCAGCAACCAACATAGTTGTAAAATAGCTGAAGGGTGGCCATGCGGATTGTTGGAACACAGTCTAGAAATAGACCCACACATATATGGATGGTTGACTTTATACCAAGGTGCCAAATTAGTTCATCGGAGGAAATGAAAATGTTTCCATTTATGATTTTATTCATAAGAACCAGCTTATAAACAATTCTGCAATTCATCTCACATCAATTTTTGTTAGGTGAGAGTTGAGAAAATTAGACAACACCAAACTCAAGTGACAAGTGATTCTCTAACCCACCAAGTGCTATTATTACCTGGCAACAACAAGCAGCAAACTACTGATACATGGATGACTGCCCAGAAGATGTAGAGCAACAATCAGACACAAAAGAGGACACCCTGAATAATTACTTCTATGAAGCTCTAGAAATGGCAAAGCTCATTTGTTCTAATAGAAAACAGGTCAAGAACTGGGGAGGTAGCTCAGAGGTCCAAGGGCCTGCCTGGCAAATGCAAGAACCAGGGTTCGATCCCCAGTACCGAATGCTGTGTGGGTCCTAGAAGCCTGGGCACTCCCAGCCAGCGACCGAAACCAGGTGTGGTGGCACATGCTTGTAATCCCAGCCCTGGGCAGGCTGAGACAGGAGGATCACTAGGAGCAGGAGGTGCATAGCAAGATGGTATATCAATTAAAAAGTAAATAAAAGCGTTTTTTTGTTTTTGTTTTTGTTTTGGTTTTTGTTGTTGTTGTTTAGTACAGGGTCTACAGGGTCTCACTACGTAGGTCAGATTCGTAGTGATCGGCCTGTGTTCAGCCTCCCAACAGCTGGAATTACAGGCCCGTGCCACCACATCCAGTCTCAAAAGCACTCTCATTGGCCCCCGGAGGCGGGGCTGACACAGCACATTGAACCTGAGCTCTGCTGAAGCAGGAGCTTTAGTCTGCTGAGCTCTTTGGTAGGCCCTAACATTTTTTAAAAATCGAAAAAAGAATACAGGTCAGGGTACTGAGACTAGTATGCTGGTGGGTACCATTGCAAAGGGACAGGGGGCAGAAGTCTTAGACTGTGGTGATGGTTAAAAAAAAAAAAAAGAAAAAAAAATTCCTCCAAGCTCTTCAGCTTGTACATTTCAGATGGGTATGTTTTATTGTCAAGTACGCCTCGATGAAGTTCCGTTTTTAAAATTAAGTGTGAATATTATTTCCGAAATAGCGGTGTAGATACATCCGTGGTCCTCCAACAGCAGCGTCCCGGGTTGTCTGTCACCTGGAGACCGTCCTGAAACTCCTTTAGGAGGGTCCAGCCCCGGGATGATCCATCCCACTTTGAAAAACTAGGTGGGGTTTGGCTCTAGATTTCTCCCCTGGACTAGAATCAGGCCACTTTTGACAACACTGCCCAGTATTCCGCATTCAGGGCTGGGAGTGACCTAGAAGCTGGAGGGTTCAGAGAGCGGCCACCTGCGGTTTGGCAGTTGACTGCATAACAGCGATAAACCCACGCCCCTCCTCTGAAAACCGCGGTTAAGCAGCGGATTAAACCGAAAAGTCTCGAGCCTACCCCGGGCGGTTGGTAGGCGTGGCCTCGCCCCGTTGCCTGGACGACCAACCGGCGGCTGCGGATCCAACCCGCCTCCCGCACAGTTGCTCAACTGGCTGCGGGCGGGAAGGCAGCGCTGCCAGTGCAGCTCTCGGGACGCGGCCTCCTCGCTAAGCAGAGGGGAGGCTTAGAGACAGAGAAGGGCAGCCCCTTCAAGGGTTCAAGCACGCAGCCTTCTTCAGACATGTCCCCAGGACGCCTCAATTGCTGCTAGCTTGAAAGCTGCTTTCAGAGCCGGCGCAGAGGAAGAAGGCTGCGTGTCCGGCCTCTGCAGTTCTGGCAGGGCGCCCGTCTGTACGGATACGTTGAGGCAGAGTAGCACCAAAGTTGGTTTGCAGAAAATAAGATGAAAAAACGAAGTCAGGTGGTGCAGACAGCGTAGTAAAATAGGAACCCAAAGAACTCGCCTGGTGAGGCTGGGATAATCATGCACAATAGGCAGCTGGGGGTTTCCGGTACTTGGGGCAAAGAAGAGACTTTAGGCGCTTGTGACTAGGAGGAGAGACCATCAGTAACTTTTTTTTTTTTTTTTGAGGAAAAAGAAATCACCATAGCTGCTTACTATATATCTGTCCCCATGAAACAGATTCAGCAAAAGATAATAGGTATACGGCAGCCATACCCCTTGTCCCTCTGGAAGTCTGCTTGGTATCCCCACCCCATCCCGCATATCTAGGAGATTGATTAGAAATGTGGGGACACTTCACAGCAGATAGCAGACCCAAGCTTCTTTTCTCTAACCTCCCACAGCCTTTTGCCTCTCTCTGTCTCTGTCTCTGTCTCTGTCTCTCTCTCTCTCTGACTCTCTGCCTCTGTCTCTGGAAGCTCTCGTATCTTATACAAAGCCCATGTTCAAGGTACCCTTAGGTATTTGGTCCACATGGAAGTAAAAGAAATAGCCCTAGGATGAGCTCAGTGTTTTTCCACACCTGTTGCCCTGTGACTGAGGAAGGATGCAGCTGAGATCCAGGGAAGGGTGGGTGGAAGTTTTTAGTGGGCGTGAAGTTCAACATATTGAAAGAGCTTCTTGAAAACTAACACAAAATTGCAAACAGAAAAATAAGGCCCCAGGGCTTGCGACTGTGGGTCATGGAAAGGCTGAGCTGCCACCTGTGCTCTCTGCAAACGGCTGGCACAGGTATCAAACATACGGGGTTTGACCTTCGCCAAGCCTTGAACAGGCAAAGCTGGGAATGACAAAAAGGGCAGTTGTGGCAAGAGGAACAAAGAGATAGAAAGCCAGAGAGCTGCCAAGGAGCCAGAGGAGCTGGACAGAAAGCGGGCAAAGGCCAGGTGGCAGGAGGAAGTCCAGGGAGGTGTCTGACATGGAATTGTGCAGGTTCCAGCATCTGAACCCCTGGTTTGGAGAACCACAGATGTCTATTAACTGTATTCCTATGATTTCAATCCTTATAAGGTTTAGGAAATGAGCCTGTTTCTTTTATTGTGCAATGCAACAAAGAGTTTTTCAAAAGTCCACGCCTCTGTGGGGAGGCCCTTGAATATAGTCGATTAATAAAACCCAAGTTATAGTCGAAACAGAAGGGAACCAAGCCAGGGGTGTGGTGATATAAGGACCAGGAAGGGAAGCATTCCAGAACAGTGAAGGCTCATACTATGTGTCAGGGAATAACTGTACCATTAGGAAGTGTTCTAGGAGGAGGGTGGGTCTGATGACAGGAGAGGCAAAGGACTTTAGGCCTCTGGTGTTTGGGATTGATCTGGGGTTGGGGGTGGAGGGTGCAGAGCTAGAGGACATAGTGCTTGGCAATGGAAAACTGTTCATTTATTCTTTCAATCACTTGTTCATTCACTTAATACACATTTGTTAACCTCTGGCACATCCGCCCTATGATAGGTGCCAAAGGGGACGTAAGAGAGCAACTTGATTATATTTCCCTTAGAAGAATTAAACTTAGGTAGGCTCTTAAGACAGAAGAGATAGAGGCAAAGTTACAGAGTGAGGCCAGTCCTCTGAGGGTAAGGATTGACTCAAAGATGAAGGCGGTAGAGGTGGTCTCTGTCGCCTTGTTATCTTTCCAAATAAGTCACTTTCTGGATGTTTGTTTTCTCCCCAACTCCACTGTGTCACTCCCTAAAGGGCAGACCTGAAGAGAATAATGTTTCCAAGGGGCCACTGACCTACTCGGATGGAGGATCCTTGAGTACAATGAGCGGTTCAGACCCAAAGATGATCCCAGAGTTCACTGACTTCAGGACAGATAGGAAAAGCCCTCGTATGCTAGAGAAGGAAAGGGATGCGAGCCCTAAGGGACTGCAGAATTGGCATACAACAAGTGCAGCGGGGAGGACAGGCCTGGCCCGGGGAGCCACCAGTCAACCTCCATCTGCTATTCAGAGGAGAAAGGCAGAGGGATTAAACCCTTGGAAGGTTGTGTGACTTTTCTGTCTAGGGTGGCCTTACCAAGTATATGAAATGGAAAGAAATGGAGAATAAGGATCTGAAGAGAGGCAGGTGGAGGAAGTGGCGAACCTCCAGAAGAACCGAGTGGGTCTAACCTACTGTGTCCCACCTGAGACTGCTTCCTAGGCAATGAGTTGAGGTAGCAGTGCTGTAACAGAGGTGATCTCATGGATGGGTTTTTCTTTTTAACTTGTATCACTCATGTATGTGTCCTTCCACTTGTTCGCTTTTTGCTTTTTTTTTTAACTGATGTGCGCAGAACACACACATTTTAGAAAGGCTACACGAATCAGCCTATACTTGGGGCCCTCTGAGACCTTCAAGTCTTGGTTTCCCTCAGTAACAGCCCGTAGATGCCGTATCTGAACTGCTTTACTACTTTCGGTCTCTTCTGGGCTGCCTTCGGTGCCTTGATTTCTCCTTATCAGTCGTGGATGTGGTGGATGAAGGATAGTCAGCTGCCTGCTTATTTTTGAAAGCTGCAGTGGTTTCCCAAAAGCCTGCCCAGGCAGTGTGCTTTGGAATCTGGAGCCTGCATCTAGCATCTTCCTACTCCTCTGCCCCAGGACACTGGTGAAAGTCGGGAAATGTGGCCGACATGCTTACACACCTCTTGCCGCCATTAGAGCCACTGTGGGCTGCCTGGTGGGCCTAACTGTGCTGCCAGAATGGACTTACTCTTCCAACGGCAGCTCCAAAGTCAATTCTTTAGCGACATGTTCACACTAACCAGGAAGTTTCTCTTCCTCAGGGCTTTGGCCATAGCTCTAGAGGGGTGACTTTCCCATTTTGTGGAACATACCCCACTGACAGGTAAGGACAGCAATGTGTCTTGCTCGTCATTGTATTCCAAGCTCCTGCCACCCCAGCCCAGGGCCCACTTACTCCCCTCAGCAAAGTTGTTGAGTGACCCGGCTGCTCTTGCTATGCACAGGCCTTGGTTTCTCTCCATAACCTGACAGTTGGCCAGTACCGCCGACACACTCAGACTGTGTCATCGGAGTTCGCAGCCTGTGCTGAGCAATGCCAGAGCTGCCGCGGCTGTGCTATCATTACTTTTAGTCTCTGTTGTTCCTTGAGTTCTCTTTCCCTGCTAGAAGTAAAGTGAATACCAGGAAGCTAACAATAACGGAACAGGTGGCAACTGGATTCATTTTGCTACTTATTTCCACTCAGCCACCGGCACACAGCTGATGTTGAGACCAAGAAAAAGATGTGGAGTCATTGCTCCAAATGGCCACACATTCCCTTTACCAATGAGTACACGACTCGTCTGTCAAGACGAGCTGGCTTGCCCGCAGTCACGGGCATGAGCATCACTGAGCTGAGTGCAGAGTAAGCTCACAGTATCCTGGGTGCAGGACTGCTGCCTGGTTCAGTGCCCTGGTATGCACTTGAGCACACAGAACCCCATCTGCATTTAACATGGGTGCTAGAGACCTGGGCAACTTGGGGCCTCCACCCAGAGATTGTGGGATGTCCCCTGCTCTGCTAGCCCATGAGAATCCACATGTCCCCAGCTCCTACAAACCCATATCCAAAGAAGGCCGGGGTGTGGAGATGAGAGAGAGATGCAGGAGGGCCCCTGCATGCTCCACATATGCCACCCAAGGCTGGCCGTCCCTGGGCAGGTCCTAGCTGGGGTTCATGCTGACAGCAGCCCCTTGTGTGGCTCAGGAAGCTCCCCCCCTCAGCTTATGTCATTCTGCACTTAGTTCAGCTCCAAGTTAGCCATGCTGTGTGCTACCAGTGTCCACTGCCCAGTCTCACCCTCAGCCTGACCAGGAGCACTGCCCACTGCTCTGTCCACAACCACCACCTTGCTGTTCCCTCAGCTGCCAAAGCCCAGCAGCAGCAAGAAGCCAGAATGAGAATTCTGTGGGAGCCGAAAGGGCTCCCACTGTGGGCTCCAGGTTAAGGCCCCTTCCTGCACCTCAGCAACCAGTCTGCTATGATATCTGACACACTCAACGCAGATCGCATGTATCGTTGCCATGAAATTCTCAACGTGCTCCATACTTCTGCCCACAGATCCAATCACCTCAGTCAGGGCCCTGATCTAGATGGCAAGCTGTCTGTTCCTGCCCTGTTTGTCCCCTGGGAGTTATAAGTCCCCCATAAAGGCCTAGACTGATTGCTTTTTCTATAAGGTTAAAATAGCTCCTTTGGAATGGCCCTGGCTGTCTCATGGGGTCCCTAAAGTGAATTTCAAAGACACTAGCAAAAAGGACAGTAAGATGTGACAGATTGGGGAGAGTGTCAAAGTGGTGCCTTTCAACCAAGGCTTACCCAACACACTAAGAAACTCCTTCCCCAGCCAAGCAACTCTCTGTGCCAGATGGCACTGGCCAGAGATGCTGAAGAATGGGCCCCTCCCCCTAGCCACTGATTTGGTTGTCTTGCAGGACCTCCCTGTCCCATTCTCTGCTTACTGGTTGGTCCTGTGACCACACCCTTCCCTGCCCTAGCCTAGACATAGAGGAAATTGGCCCCTGAATCCTTGTCCCAGGTCACATAACAAAGATCTCAGCAGAAAAAAATCCCAGAATTGGAAATGATCTTCCATGTTTTCCTGGGAAGGAAGGAAAAAAACCTCCTAGAGCCAGCAGCAGAGGCCACAGAATGCAAATAGCCTGGAAGCCCCCCGGACATGCGACACTGTCCCTCAGGCCCTGATGCTCTGCAGCTGCCAGCCCACCTCCCCCACCTTCACCCCTAGGACTGTGACCCCCATGGGGTAGGCACCATGTATCCCACTCTCCCCCACCCCACATTCAGCATGCGCTGCTCACCATGGGACAGGGAATGGGACTCGAGGTTCCAGGGAGGCAAATATAGCCAGGGCTTCCACAGCCCACAAGGCTTGGGTGGGATCCCTGAAGCCCATGGGGATTTGAGTGACAAAGACTCTTGAAAACCTGACAAAGAAGGAGGTAGAGAGCCACAGTCTTGCAGCCCAGCCCAGCCAGCCTGGTATAAAAACAGGTCACCCTAAGGGACTGGACAGGGAGAAATGTCCCTTGGGCCCTCACCATCCTGAGATGGCCTCTTCTCCTTCCTTGCTGTCTTGCCTGAGTCTCGCCTATGGGTCACTTGCCTGTTTCAAATCTGCTTTTTCTAGGCAGCCACCAACACTCCAAGCCTTCCCAAGGAACCCCTATCAAGCTCAGGAAAAATAATAGCAGCCCCTTTCCTACAAAGTTGCAGGGCTGTATTTTGGAAATCCGTGAATGTCTGTGATCTTCTGACACTGTCACATTGCCTATGGGTGGAGCTGTTGAGAGAGGGTCTTTTGGGGGTGAGGTGGGGGGTTGGCTGTTACCCTCATTACAGTGAGAGCCAAGAAAACAGCCCCAAGGAGCCACAAGGCTGTGGCATTGGGGCAAATGGTCCCTGTGCACCATTCCTGTCTCTGCACAGCACAAGGTATCAGAGAGTCAGCTCTGTGGGCTGTGTCACTAAAGAACTCGCTGTCTATCCATTGCTAAGGAGCTGACGGCACTCCACTGGCCATCGTGGCAGATGGATGCCCTCTGGATACAAGATCCAGACAGCTGCCTCCCCTGCAGCTGCCCAGTCTGCCAGCCCCTGGTGAAGTCTTTTCCCAGCAGGGCTGGGGGTCTCACCACAGTCCTGATGCACTGTGCTGCTTGGGGGATCTGGGGTGCCGGGAAGGAAGCAGATCCCGCCATAAAAATGCTTTCTACTTCCACCCTTGCTGAGTTCCCAAAAGCCTTGGCCAGTATGCCCGCCAGGGCGTGGCCTTGTACACGGGGCAAGAGACTGCCAGAGACAAAGAGAAGCGGCCCTTTCGTTGCTCCTGCGCTTGTGATTCACTTCACCACTCAAGGCCTCCACAGCTCAGAGTCGAGGGGGCTGGAGGGGGCTTCCAATGAACAGTGACCAGGAGCCTCGCAGAGTGAGAGGCTGGGTCCCAACTCTGCCTGGGCCCTAGGTCAAGGATATGATTCCAGAGCCCATTGGAACCAAGCAAAGTAGGTCAGGCTGTGGTCCTGAGAACTTTATCCTAAGGCTTCATTGGGCTCCTGACTGACGGGCCCAGGGCTGGGGTGCAGCTGGAGGACATGGACGGGTGAGGACTGAGGGGGCTACCAGAGGGCATCCGAGTTTTGTCACCTGTCTAGAATGCTGCTGCAGTGCAGTCTTTGGACAGATGCCACCTAAGGACCTGAGCCTGCAAACCAAGACCCCATTCTTTGCAGCCTGTGAATAAAGTCACTCTCTTCCTCCACTGAAAGTGAGCAAGGGAAGTGACTTCTAGCTGGGTGGCTTTCTTTTTTTTCTTTTTTTTTACTGAGATGTTACATATGCATGCCTGTGTTTTACTTTTTTTTTTTTTTTTTTTTGGATGAAAACCACAAATCACTTTATTGAAATTAATAGCATACAGCTGGCTTAAAGAGCCACATGTGGCCCAAGTGTAGCCCATCTGTGTGGTGGACACCTTCTTCCATGGCCATTTGGAAGCGCTGAAGCTACAGGGACAGGTGGAACTGAGTGGTTTGACTTCTCGTATTAAAATTTTTCTAAAGTAGCTTCATCTCGTCGACTTTCCAGGTCTTCAGGGTAAACCACCTGCTAGAAGGGGCCATGTTCCTACCTGCACAGCTTCAGCACTTCGTTAAAAGCTTTGCAGAGCTCACATCAGTCTGGTTCTGTGCGCACTCCAGAAACTGCTGGATCTCAAAGTATGAGGGGCTTCCGGTCTCCTGCTGGTGCTCCAGCTGAGCCCTGCGGCTCCTGATAAGAGAGAATGGGGCCTGGCAGGCTCACGGCTGCCTCCCCCACCCAAGCCACCTTTATTCCGGTCCGGCCAAAAAAAAAGGAACAACGTAAAAAAATAAAATAAAATAAAATAAATAAATAAATAAATAGAACATAGATAAAATAAGAGAAATGTCTTGGCGTGGTTCAGAGGGTGCCTGAAGGCAAAGCGAAGAGTCACAGCTGAAGTGGTGCTGGGCACTCGAGCACCAGGTTTCCAGGGCACAGCAGCAAGTGAGCCCAAGTCGGAGGGCGTGGCTACTACCGGGCTCTGGGGTGGTGGGTCTTGCTGGGGTGCTGGCTGGGGTGCAGCTCGCATCTCACGGGCCCAGTTGGCCAGAGAGGGAGAGCGGGAAGGGCGGCCTGGGCCTCCACGTGGCATCCTCAACACACCGCTGCGTCGAGAAATGAACACTCTGGGTACTTCTAAATTACACTTTTTTTTTTTTGGTGGTACCAGGGATTGAACTCAGGACCTTCCGCTTGCCAGGCAAGCACTTATTCCACTGAGCTATCTCCCTCTGTGTTTTTCTTTTAAAAGAAAAACCAAAGATGAAACTACAGAGAACGTCAAATTCTAAACTGCAGACATTTTGAGAGGCCATAGCTACAGACATACATACGATACAACTCTAGGTACTGTTCCTGAAATACTAACCAAAATAAAAAACTGCCCACTACTGTAAGCAACTATTCTGAAAGCAAAAATATAGTGAAGGAAATGAAATCACAATTTCTAAGAGGAAAATTTTTTGCTTTGAAATCTTGTCTATGGGAGAAACAGAAAAAAAAAAAAAACTTAAGGAAGACAGGAAGGCCAAAAGGTCAAGGTACAGTGGGGAAACCCAGGGAGGGAGAAAAATATTTGCAAACCACCCTGGCTTTGCACAAAATTGCATTTCTAAACCAAACACAGCCCTGAGGGGTGCGTCATTAAAAGTGTTCAGTTTTTGTTTAGGTCTGGATGCAGTTCCTCTGTCAGACCCGGTGTCAGTCACATGCAGTCCACTGGGATTACCCCAAAGTAAGTCCCACCCTGCTGTGCTCATTTATGAGGGCCCACAATGTGCCCCAGAATCTGGGGCCCATGTCTAGCATCCTCCTGTTCCTCTGCCCCTGGTTACTAGGGAGGGCCCTGCTATGTGACCCCCATGCAAAATCCCCGTCCTGCTCCTGGAGCTAGCTGTCAGTGGCTCCTTGGACCTGGCCTCCCAGTGGTAACTTCAAGGTCACTTTTTGGTGACAGGCCTAGATAAGCCTGACATTTCTGTTCCCCATAGTTAGAGCTCTAGAGGTGACAGTCCTATGTCTTGTAGTTTCTGTTTCACACACCGCAGGTGAGAGCAGCGATATGTCTCATTCACCATTGCATTCCAAGCTCCTGCCACCCAGCCCAGGACTAGCCTAGTCACAAGGAAGGGTCAGAGAGTGCCGCCGGCGACTTCTCACAAGATGCGAAAGCTAAGTGAAGGCCAGAGCCCTCTGGCTCAAGAGCATGCTTGGCTAAAGCGTATTCCTCTTCCCAGGCCTCTGAGATCTTCTGTTTACCCTGGTGCCCCCCAGACCGCCCTTCTGTGGACAGTGTTCACGCCACTCCCTCATGAGAACCCAAGTATAATAATGCCCTTTCCCTTGGGGTTCTCCTTCCTGGGTCAGACCTTGGGAGGCAGGTTCTTAGACTCCACAGACCTGGGTCTGAGCCAGGGCCCGAGGCAGCTCTGATGTAGTCTCAGCCCTACGAGAGGAAAGCAAATGCATTCGGTTGTGCATCTAGTTGCTACACCCCTTCTGAAAACACTTCTGCCAGCTTAAGAGAAACACCTGTAGAGTGGCCATGTGCCCACCCCGTCCCAGACCTCCCAGCCACCAGCACCAGCACTAGCTGGCTACACTAGCTCAAGGGCACAGCACAGTCCCTGCACTCAGTGAATTGAAGGAGTGTGGCCTCAGGTGGGGAGGCCACAGACCGCTGAGCGACACCTCTTTCCTGGCCCACTGTAACTTCCACCACCTGAGCTGTGCAAGTCCACTTTCAAGGCAGGCATGAGGGGGACAGAGGAGAGAACAGAGAAGAAGACGGGTCTTGTCCCCTGGCCCACGGCTGCTAGGACATTGTGTTTGATCTCCCAGAAGCCAAAGTCCAAAAGTCACTTTCTAATTTACGTTTGAATTTTGAAAAATTAAAAATGTTTTTCAGTCTTCAAAGGAGTTTCCAGGAGATAGCGATTCCTTTCTGGGTAGCAGAAAGCTTGGCGAGTTTGGCTCATAAATGTAGCTAAGGATGCTCCTTTAGTAGACAGCCTGTACGCCAGGCTGGGCAGTAACGCCCAGAACAAGAACTCTCCAATGCGTTGGAGAATCCTTGTGACCTCAACAAAGGGCCATCTATACGTTTCCTTCCTACGCATGAGTGCTACAAAAGGAATCCTGGATAATTGTGCCAAAATTAGAATGCCCTCCTGAGGCTGAACCAGGGGTGTTAATTTTTGGTTGTTGCTGCCTAGGGAGACCTAGAGGGCCTTAGCCCTGCCCACGTACCTCCCATTCTGTATTTGAGTCAGGCTAAATCTCGGTAGGGATTTAGAGAGAGCTCCCACCAGCAGCAAATTCTGAAGTACATGGCTTGGGAACACATCTCGGACACTTTCATAGGGCCAATTCCATTCCCTGACTTTACCGACACCCAGGGCCGGCCAATTATAAACCTGCTCTCTAACTGCAGAGCTGGCGTGCAACGGGGCTGTGCTCCAAGTGCTATAGCTGGAGCCTGCTTCACACACGATTACTTTCACGTGAAGAGTTTTGACCTTGGCTTTCTGCCGAGAGAGTCTACAGTTAGGGCTACATGTGGCAAAGGCTCTTAGTTTTCTTGCCTTAAAAAAAAAAAAAAAATGTACTGCTTTAAGTATATTTTTAAGTTAGTCTAAGTCTGGAAGGCTGTACTTGGATAAAGACTTTGTCAACTCATAGAAAATACTCTCCACTGGCCAAGCTGTTCTCTACCATTTTGTGTGTCATGCTTGCTCAGAAGGTCAGCTGGCACTGAGGATCAGAGTGCTCTGCAGAGGTTGCTGCATCCCCTGCCCGCTGTCACATTGGCTCTGGATTCTGCCTTCTGCTCCTTAGGGAGACCTGCGACCACACCTTCTGCCACAGCTTTGGAGGGCGACTCTAGCGCAGGCCACACACACTCTAAGATGCAGAAGGCAAGAGGCCCAGAGCCCCCAGGACACCCAGGGCTCTTTCTCCCTTGGCGCTGAGCGTTGGCCTGTCTCCCCTTGCCGCATCCCCCATGACTGTGGCACCCCAGGTGTGGGGACCATGTCTTATTCACCTTGGCTCCCCTGTGCCGGACACACGCTGCTGTCCAGGTGAGAAGCAAGGAGTGAAGTTCCAGACAGGAGCCAGGGTGTGTGGGGTAGGGGTGGGGGGGACATGTCACCAGACTGTCACTGTCCACAAGGCTTAGGCAGGGCCTTTAGAGGCAACAGGAATTTGAGTGACACACGGCATGCCAGCCCACCCAGCCCTATGAAAACAGGACACCCTGAGGGACTGTGCAGAGGGGAACACACCTCACATGCTCGCCACCCCAGGAGGCCACCACCTCTCCTTTCCTGTGGTTTTGCCTGGGCCCTGCCAGTGGGCCACTGCTCGCTTCAAACCTGCTTTTCTGGGCACTCTTCTGAGTATCCCGTGACCAACTTCATCCACAAAAGGGAGTTGGCCTTGGGACCTCCAGGAGTCTGGCGCCCACAGGGCTAGCTCAGGTGTGGTGACAGGTAGGACACATAAAGGAAACAAGACACAAGTGCTCCTTTGCTGTTTCTGTAGCTATGTCTCACATATTCACCTAGAGGGGAGGTTCTACAGAAGAAGGCTGTGGTCTCCTCCTTCCCCTCCCCGGCTGCCCGCACAGAACCGGCCATGGGCAGTCTCTAAAAGTCTCAGCCAAGAGCCCCTGAGCCTCGGCCTCCAGCCTCCAGCCCCTTCCTGTCCTCTGCAGGGTCCTGGCCCCAAATCCCTGCTGCTTGTTTCAGGAGCAGGCCATCTGAAGAAGCTTCTCCTTAGATGACCATTTTTTATGATAGAGGCCGCTCAGTTATTCAGGTATTTTTCACATGTATACATACATGTTATGATCGAAAAAATTAAAACAAAGTAATCTTATAAAAAAGCTTACACCCCAAAGGATGAAGTCGTATCGTGCTGAAGGGTGAGACTATCCCCACAGACACACGGAAATCCAGAGTGTATTGTTCTTTGCTGCAGAACAGAAGTCCTCGTCCGCATGGGTATTTACAAAGCAGGAGATGGAGCACAAAACAAAGGTTAAAACCAGACCACTCCTTGACATCTTCAACGACAGCAGCAGAGGCCAGGCTGGGACAGTGGCCTTGAGCACCAGGTGTGTGGTCTGCAGCCAGCGGCACACTGCCTAGGTCGCTTGCCTTCTGGGAGAGAGGGGACAGCTCTACGGGGCCATGGACAGGGTCTCGGTGGCAGTGGGGATGACAGGAAGTAAGAAGAGATCAGAGATGGTCAGAGAAACCAAGACATCCCTGTGAAGGCTCCGCCACCTGGCAGGAGGGCTCGCCCGACAGCCATGGTGTGGTGGGGCAGCAAGATCCTTCCCGGGGGCGGCCTGATCACCCGTGCCCAGAGCCCCAAGCCACTCTTCTATATGCGATGCTTGCCAGTGTGAGCAGGATAGTCCTTCTCTTCAAGAAAGTTAAAAAAAAAGAGAGAAAATCTTTCTGAAAATGATGCTTCCAAAAAATAAAGTAAAAATGTGGGTGTGTTCAGAGATGTGATTTTTAGGTCTATACTTCTAAAAGCAGAAAGAATGCATTTGGTGAAAAATAAATCTATCCCTGAGAATCGTAAGCAATGTGAGCTTGGAAGGTGAAAATCTTTTTATAAATACTAAAACATCTGCTTCAGTCATGAAAACAATGACCTATGACTCTCAACACAATCAAAGCAAAATAGAAGGGCATTTTAAGAGTCACAAGATGTGACACTTCAAAGAATAGCACTAATAACAAAAAACGAGATGCTTATCAAAATTACAATAGATATAATGTTTAACTGAACCCTGAAGCTACCAAGACCACCAATACCTACTGGAATATTCCATGCAACTTTCCAGCTGTGCAGGATATATAGGAGACCCTGGCTTTCAATGGTCAGGGTTGACATCATAAAACCAATTTTGACACAGTTGTGCCTCAAATCAAATTTTCAGCTGTTTGGAGGATATGCACAAGAAAAGGCTGACCTAGGAGTCTGAGGAGAGCTACACAAAAGGAAAGACCAAGTGGCCATGGACTGCTTCGAATGTACAGTGGATGGGGGCCACTCAGGCAGCATAACAGATAAACTATGGCTAGACTACAAAACAAGAACTACTTACCCTGGTTTACAGCTGTGCAGCAGTTCTTTGAACTGCCCAAATCTCAAGTGAATCTCCCCAGTCTCAACTGGTAGTGAGACCAACGCTCAGTCAAAAGCCATAATGTCCTTAACAGGAAGCACTCGACACCACCGGCCCACCCCTACCCACTTTCTTACTGAAGGATCAGCTACAGTAAATACTTACTTGGTCCCTGTAACCAAAATGAGTCTAAAGTGTCCCTTCCCCAAAGCAGAGTGGGTCACATAGGAGAGCAAAATTTTTATTTTTATGACTAGAAGAAGAGGGGCTACCAACCACATCTTCCTTTCCTGTACCAGCAGCAGCTTTGAAACTTGCATTTCAGGAAACCTGCCAGCCATCTCCACTGGCATCTGGTGGTCCATCCCTCCCGCCCACCCTGGGGAGCAGAGAGGGGCTGCCAGCTCAGACTTTGGGTGTTTGCTGTTTTGGTGGATGACCACTGCAGTTTTTCTTCCTGGTGAAATTATTTCAGTCACTAACCAATTCATTCTGTTTAGATTTTGAAAAGAAAGAAAGCTTACCTGGGAAAGAGAAAAAGACTCCGTTGTCCCTAATATCAAAATGAAGACAGGGACTTGAGTGTGTGTCACTAGGAGCACAGATAGCACCCTATAGCTGTAGAGTGAGAGAGTACTCAGCCTTCAAAGGAAGGAAGCTCAGAGGTGCCAAATGGAAGTGAAACTTCTAGAACATTAAGTGAAAGAAATGAGGAACAAAATGTTACCTATTCAGAACAGGGAGCTCGACGGGGGCCCCAAGCAGAACTGTAGTTTCCAGGTCCTTTAGGGAGGGAAACGGAGAGTGACGGTTTGCAGGTAATAAAACTATTTCAGAACTGGACAAAGGTGATAGCTACCCACCTAGGGTAGGAGTCCCCTGTGGGGCAGACCTTTGCAGGACCATTTTATGCCACGTGAGTTTCATCGCAGTGGAAAAAAATGGTGCTTTGAAAATCACAGGCAGAAATAGTTCTCTGCCTGAACGTAACTATGTGGCAGCGTTCAAGTTGTACGTTACAGAGGCCTAAAAGTACATAGCCATGTCACCGATGATCCATTATCCTCACACAGGGCTACAGAAGCAGTGGTTAGCTGTAAAGTGACTTAACAAAAAATCTCCACAATAAAATTCACTTAAATTCTTTTTTTTAATGAAAGTGAAACTTTTGCACACCACCAAAAGCTGAGAAAGTCACTCCACTGCCAACAGCCCTAGATACTACAGGAAATATTAAAGAAAATTCTTTAGGTAGAAGGAGCACGATACCAGGCGGAGAGTCAAATCTGCACAAGGAAGCAAGACACACCAAAGATGGTGGAGCCAGTTTACTGGCTTATTTAAGCCAGGGAGGGGAGAGGGCTCGCTGCCGCTGAGGAGTGCTCTCCCGTAGCTTTTAGGCCACTGCTAACTGACATCATTCACCCACCGCCTACTCGGTTTGGCTCCTAGAACTTGGCAATTAGGCAGCCCTGGCTCTTTCCTTCCGGGGCACCGCTAACACCCTGCCTGTCCTGGTGCCATCTGTCTGCTTCTACTGCAGTGAGTTCACAGAAACTTAGTATTGCTAAGCAGGCAACCTGGCCCGCATGGCCTGACTCCACGCGTGTGTATGAAGGGCCTTGGTACAGAGGCCCACAGCAAGAGTTAAGGTGGGGAGGGCCGTGGGAAGGCCCGCTCCACAGGGGACCCTCTCCTTCACTGCTCCTTGTCATCCTCGATTTTGTCTGAATGCTCCACAACAAGCGTGCTAGATGCAATTTTTTTTAAAATACAGTGAATTTTTAAAAAGATAGTATTGCAAGACACATTGCCGTTCACCTCCCTCAAAGTTTTCAAAATCATCTCTCTCACCTCACTTTTCCCGTCATTCTTGGCAGTGTCTTTCAGTCAAAATGTTTAAAATTTAAACATCGACTACAAATTTTAAGTACCCTTTAATATAAAATAAAATCTCTGAGGTTTAAAATGGCAGTTTCGTAAAGCATTACAATTGAAGCTCTGGGAATATGGTTCTTAAGTCCAGAGGGAAGTATTTGTTACAAATATCTCATGGGTAAGGGTTAATTCTTTGCTGGGCTACTCGGTAGGACCTGGCTGTACAAAATCTTTGTCTTAGTTGTAAAAAAAAAAAAGAGCAGACGCTGTAATCAGACTGTCCTTGGGTCACGAGGCCAGCAGCAGGAGCAGCGTCTGGGCCCTGTGCAGCACAGCGCTGGGCAGAGAGGCCGCAGGCTAATGTTGCAATTGCATTGTGACAGCAGAGAACGTGAATGCTGAGGCAGGCCTGGCCCAGCTGGGAGGAGAACTGAGGCTCTTCCTGGTACTCTTCCTGGTTAGATTGCACTCTGACAGCTAGTTCAACCCCTATGGGACACAGAGGTCACGGACACCCTGAGTGCCTGTGGGCCACACAACCCTCAGAGCTGGTAGTCAGTAGGATCGGCCTTGCCGCGTGCTCCCCGGGTTGTTTCCTTATTGTCACTGGGACATGTCTTCACCTCCCCATGGCAAAGTAAGGACTTGCATTTCTGCAGTTCAGACAGGAGCTCTGCAACCACAGAGCTGGGTCACCTAATCCCAGACATGCAGCCCACACTGGCCCTTCAATGCCAGCTCCCTGGGGAAAGAAGTTGTGGCATCCAGAAGGGGTTTCTGCGCCATCCACATGTAAGAAAGAAGCTTCTGGTCATTCCTGCCCCACACACTGGGCATCTTGCTCAGGTGCTTTGAATATGTAGAAGGCTGTCGTCATCCCAGGGGTCCCAAAGGAGCAGCTCTAGCTAGGACAGGCCAGGGGCACCAGCAGCCCCTTCTTATGGAGTTTCTCTTTTTCTGTAGCTCTGTTAAGAAATGATGATTAAGTTCAGGCTTAGGAAGACATTGCAGTTGTCGTTTCTGAGATGAATACATTCATGGCAATCTTATGTCCTGTTCATGACCTCTGTCTGGCACAGTGTATCTTCACAGGCCACACATGTGGCCCTTGGAGTCAAAGCTAGAGACAATTTGATGACTCTGGGTTCCTATCCCGGTGACAGGGGCAGGACAGCAGGACCACAAGGATCAGCAAGCCCAGCAGCCCCTGGTCCTAGGTTAGTGCCGCCTGCCTGGAAAGAGCCAGTGAGGAACACAGGGCAGAGGGCGGAAGTTCTCAATCTTCAGGCAAATTATAGGGGCAGGCAAACCAGAAATTCTGGTAAGGAATTGGCCCGGGTAGGAGGGCTGGCAGTGTTGGGGATCCCTGAGTCAAGCAATCCAGGCCTAGGAGCTGGACAGGTGGGAGCCCTGTGGCTCTCATGGTGGCTGGGAAGCTGCTCCCCACCCTGAGTGGAACCTGCCTCCAGAATTTCGTTCCTTGGGCCTGCTTCTGATAGTCCTTTGAAGCAAAGAACAGGGAAAGTCAGGCAGAGAAGGCCTAGGTCCTGGACAGTTAACCTAAAGGAAGCTAACAGTTGGGGCTTCGGTGAGTCAACACACCAGAACACCCAAAAAATTAGCATAAGCAGGGCCTAAAGAAATGCTGGGGACCAAAACAGGTCCCTAACCAAATGGGAGAGGCTGTGGAAGAAGTAAAATGCAAACCAAGCCGCTGGCACTGCACATCTCAAAGGCCTGCCCACAACCAGGGCCCAGTGTTTTGTCATGTTCACGTCTAACAAAAGCTCTAAGAAAGCCAATGGACTTGCACATCTCTATTGTCTACCCTATGAAACACCCCTCCTCTACTAACAGGGAGCTTTTCTTTTTATTCTTTCAAATAAACACCTATTTGGCCATTTCTTGCCTCTTGCTGCTTGCGGTTTTATCGGCTTCAATCTTTGTGGCCCCAAAATAAGTATCCAAGAGCACAAGAAGAAGCTGCTTACACCTTTGGGCATTGGCAGCTGGTGATAATGTTTCTGAATTTGTCCTCACAGTTGCCTGCAGGATGGGTTGCCCAGGGCCTGTAAGGGCAGCCTGGGACCTGTCAGAATTTGACTGACGGCCTGCAACCCTGCCTCTGGACCAGGAACTCCCTGTGCCGAATTCAGGTTCACAGCGCGCATGCGTGTTTAGTTCTACACTGAACGTTGTGGACCTCCTGCTCCTGCGCCCCTGGTGAGTGCAGTTAGTGCGCAGGCCCAGTTAGCCTCTTCAGTCTATCTAAGAATCCTAGGGAAAGTTACCCTGTTTCCCCTGGGAAAAGACTCAAACCTTTCTCCTGCTTCTATACCACCTTCCTCATGACCGCTGATTTCAAAGAGCACGAAGCTCTTGCCCACAGATAGGATGGTGTTCTTGATGGTTCGGATCCCCACCGAAGCTGCGGACTCACATAACAGTCAGCTTCCTTACCTTGCCTCGTAGGCTCATCTGTGGGGCCAGACAGAGTCCTCGCCACCGAGCCATCTGCTTGGCCAGTCTTTCTCTGCAGTTGTATTCAGCTGCAAACCCAAGGAACACCAGCCTCCAACCTCCTGTCCCCAAGGCCCTCTCCCCATGCAGGGTGAAGCTGCCCACTCAGCTCTTCCAGACACCTTCTCTTGGACCCCCAGGCTCACAAAGACAGAAGTGGTAGCGGGATGCTAGGAAATTAATTGCAGGTTTGTTTGGTGAAACATTTGAAAACCACATCTCTGCCACCAGAAAATCAATAATAGTGTATCTGGTCATCTTTTCTGGTTAACTTCTGAGAATTATTCTGAAAATAATCCTTAACAGATTTTTAAAGGGCTCACCTCTCTGACAGATGACAGTAGTCCCTTGAGCAATAGATCTCCTTGCCTTCCTAAGTGCCTTGAGGGGGTGAGGTTAGAAGGATGGAGGGGGAAGAGTGCATACTGGCCCTGCCGTGCTGCCAATACGGGGTGCGGGCCAGGGGCCTCTTTTGAGATGATGCTTCCAGGAGAGGTGTCATTGTCCTCATTGGACAAATGCCTCTGTGTGTTGGGACACAGCTGTGAGCACACGGGACCCAGTGCCCGGCCCCCATGCACATACCCTGATGACTCCAGATACTGCGTTTGTGTTGCAGGTGGTGTTAACAAGGAAGACTAACCCAGGCTTTGGCATCAGCCAGCCAGCAAAGCAACTGCCTGCGGGGCCAGTGTACCAGAAAGGGAGCCACTGCCCAGCCCTAGGGTTATCTCCCAGTTAAAGTTCAGAGACCATGGCCCCACTGGGACTGGCCGAGTTGAAGCACCAGCTCCTGGTCTTGGCGGGTCTCCCCTTTGGCCATGTTGTGGTCCTTGGGGGTCTACATGCCTGCTGGGTCCTCCAGAAGCTGGTCTTCTGAGGCTCAAGCCAGTTGCTCAGGAATGGCCACTTTCTGAGTCACCCTGGAAAACATTCTAGAAAATCAGACCTTAGCCCTGTCACTGCTTAGATTTATGGCCTCATGCAAGCTTTTCCAACTTCTCTGTGCCTCAGTTTCCTCATTTGTAAACGGGATGATAATACCTTGAATGGGATTGGTATGGAGATTGTATAAAGTTCCTAGGAAGGTCCCGGGGTCATCGGAAGGACCATGTAATAATGTGTCATTTTTATTGCTGCCTTTTTGGAATTCTAGAGCTCTTGTTCTTCAGTTACTTTTTCTATGCTATTGAACCTTCCAGGAATCATCTGACTCAAAGAACCACGTGCATGCCCCACCACAGGTACTGCTTCCTGTTGACTTGAGGCAAGTACGCTGCAAAGCACTGAGGAAGAAGTTCCCTGGCCTCGGGGCCTCCCAGGCCACTCTGATGTCAGACAGTAATGGACCATGCCTCCAAGCGGAAGCCCCACAGTGACACAGGTGACTCCATCTCTGTCACTTTCCTTTTAGTTTGGAAGGCTGAGACTGGATGCTCTCCAGTGTTCCTTCCTATAAGCTTTGACACATAAGGAGCTGGTTTATTCTAGAAGGTCTCAGAGTTTCCCATGGGTCTTTGGAGCCCACAGAACCTAAGTTCAGCCATTGTGGGACATGTTGCCAGAGGAGGCCTTCTCTAGGTGTAGGAGGCTTCCAGAAAGCAAAACCCGAGTCAGTGCCAGTCACAACCAGGACCACGAAGGACCCACAGAAGTGAGGTAGGGTTGTAGATGTCTGTCCTCACACTTCTAAAGCTCCAAAACAGACCCCAAAACTGAATGTTAGAAGGAAAAAGAGCCACCAGAGTCATTTTCTGCTGTATCTTCCCTCCCTTTTAAGGCAAGTCTTCTGGAAACAAAAGTCACAAACTGAATTTTAAATGTGGTAGGCGGGGGAAGAAATTATGAAGGCAGAGAGTTAGTAAGGAAAGCAGAGAGGTAACACAAAGCCCCCAGGGCTGGGCCTCCCTCCCAGGCCTCCATGGTGGGACTTGTAGAGACCTTCAGGGTCCAGCTTGGGACCTGCAGGCTGGCTGCATGGGTACCCACTGTAGGATGTGCAGTGTGAGGACACATAAGGGACGCTCATCGTGTGATGTGTGCGCCAAGAAGTGACTTAAGGAGCAAGCCACAAGGGAATTACTTGGGCAGTGCTAACCAACACTGCCGTGGTGGCTCAACCCATAACCCCTACACTGCGTAAGCAGAGGCGGGAAGAGCACCGCAAGTCTGAGGCCAGTTGGGGCTATGAAGTGAGTTCAAGGCCAGTGAGAACTGCTTTGTGAGACCCAAGAAAAAAGAGCAAAAAAAAAAAAAAGGCTTCTCAGACACACAACACACAACAACACAGCTCAGCAATCCCTGATGTGCCCCGCCTCTTATTTTGCCACTGCATCACATAACTATGCAGACACGGAGAGCCCACTGTGGGCAACCAACTGTCTGCACACTGACTGCATCCCGCACCACACTATGCACTCCAAGGCTAGCCTTGTCCAGGGCCTCCTGAGTGCCCAGGAGCCAGTGGGGGCTGTGTTGGGAGGAGTGTGTTTGCAGGATTCATCCGGACAAGGCATTGGCGCTTCCTACTCTGACCTTCCTCCCCATACTTGGCTCCACCCACCCTGCTGGCTTCTCTAAGAAACATCCCAGGTTGGCATCTGTTTCTCGGAGGACCCATATGAAACTGTCGTGTTCGTCTTTTCCCCTACATGACCTTTCAAAACTCAAGGCCATCCTAGGTACATGGATGGCTCTGTGCTATCTTTTCATATAACATGTCCTGAGTTATTTTATTTTTTTTTTCCACACAACTTTTCTTCAAAACCAGCTGCATGGGATCATGTGCTATGAACGCCCTGTTATCTTTCTCTTACTTGGGGATGTTCAGTTGCGGTTGTGTGTCTGTTATCTTAAAGAAGCCTAGCATCTTTTGGGCATCTTCTTCCGTATGGGAAAAGCCTTCCCATGAATGGTCTCAGGAGTGCTTTCTCAGACTCCCCTGCAGTCAGGGATAAAACCTTTACCAGCCATTACCATTCTGGAAAACTTGAATCACAAAGGGCACAGTGAATCCTGTGTGACAGGAACTCTGTGGACGGCAGCAGCAGGCCAGTACCGTTGGGATAGATCCAACAGACAGATTCCAGGCTCTTGTGTATGGACAGCAAAGAACTGCAAGCACACATCATCCCGTGGTAAGAGCCAAGCAGCTGCACTTACCTAAGAAACAGGAAAGCATGCTCCAGGCAGAGCCATGCTAACGGAAAGACAGAAATGCAGCATGAACACAGAAACAGTGCTGTGGGATGAGGAAAGCCAAAAAGCATACAGAGAAATCAGTCTTTCGGATGTGGAAGAAGGCGCAGCCTGGCCCAGGTGTGTCTCGCTAGGTCTCTAGGTAAGATTGACAGACGTAAGAGTCATCCTGAGTCAGGTGCTTTCAGCAAGTCTGTGTTCCAGAGTTCACCCTGCTCTATGAAGATATGGGAGGACAAGAGGCCCCAGATGCCACCCGAGTTCTGGTGGGTGGAGGGGAGCGCCCTCCCAGCCCACACTGCGTTGAATACCTGCACTAAGCCCTTGAGGAGGACCAAGGATCACCCTACAGAGGTGCCAGCCTGTAGGGATTTAGAGAATGAAGAAATGAAGAGGCGAGCTGGACCCGAGGACGCTCCTGCCTGACGCATCTGTGGCCTGGCTAACGACAGGGAGGGGCTGTCTCTGATCCAAAGCCACTTTGAACACATTCAAAATATAATTCACAGGCAAATGAATGAAAGCACACTCAGAGAAATTAATCTGTGGAGAGAGATGAACTTGTTTTAGTTTTTCCACTCAGTATCGTCTTGATCTTCTCTCAATCTCTCACTGAGTATTGTATGCTGCTCTACCCAGGTGTGGCATGGCTGGGTTTTTCTTTGTAACTTTCAGGTATTCGACTTCTTGACTTTTTCAAGTTTTGCACATGTGTTCTGTCATAATTTGCGTAGACAGGAATTGCTGACAGCAGTTCAGCTAGTTACAGTCACAGCGAGGTCCCCGTAAAACATTTTTTGGCAAGGACACGTCCCAGATGCGCTTGCTGGTGCTGCGTCTCATTGTATAACGCCTGGTGGTGGCACAATGAGGTCTCCACTCCCCCGACTCTCGCGCACCCATGCACAGACACAGACTCTGCCCTACAACCTGCACGAAGGTGAACAACGAAGCCCCACATGCCCAGGACTTCATCAATCCCTACCAGCTTCCCTAACTTCTGCCCCTGCAAAAATTTAATGAGGATATCTGAGAAAATCAAAGCTGTTTCTCCAGCCAGTCACACAGCTTAACCTGCCTCAGGTTAGCTAGCTACAGCTGCGCCATACCGCCTGCCTCTGGTTCTAGGGACAACTGAATCTCCTTTTGGCACCTCGAAGCTTTTCCCTGGGGTCTCTGCAAAAGACAAGTGGCAGTGCCTGGCTCCCTTGTTCTACTAGAATGGGGGTTGAGAGGTACTAAGTGACCTTGCTGGTTCTTCTCTGAGGTGTGCTTCAGTCCTGACACGAAGTGTGGCCACGGTGAAGGTGGGAATAGGCACATCCCTTGTGGAGTCTTGACCATGAGCCCTGTGACTTTCCCATTCACCCCTTCCTTCCACTGCCTGGATGGTTTCCAGGAGGCCAACACAAATAGTTACAAAATAAAAAAAAAAAAAAGAGGTTTAGTTCATCACCCAGGATTTATCTTAATAAACGTCTTCCAGGCATATAATTTTAAGTCAAGTTTTATATGTTTGGCTCAATATATCAAATCATAATGTCTTGTGGGTATAAAACGACAAGGTTTGACTGTTGTATGTTATGAGTCGGTGCCGAAAGAAACGATGAGAAGACCCAATGAATTTTGCTCAGAGGTCTCACTGAGATTTGTCTCTCTCAAAGTGAGCCAAGAACCTGGGAAGCATCTCAGCTTTATTTTGGGCTAGTGAATGTGATCACGTGAAGACCATGTTCTCTACTGACTTCCACCTTTTTGCTATCACTAGGTTCACACAAATGCTAATAAAAAACATTCCAAGCAGTGGGGGAGAAACAACCATTAACATCCCAAGCAAGGGAGGAGACAATAAACAAGGAGCCATCAGGATAAGCTGTTCAGTGCCTCCTTGAATCCCAGCTTCCCAGAATTCCCAAGTAATAGACTACAACTGTCCCTGGGCTTTGTTTATTGCTCTCTGCTTCTTGAGATGCTAATTTCTTATCTCTACATTTAACCCCCTTTCCATTATGTGGTTAACTCTAAAATAAGTTTAGGGCTAGCCAGATAGCTCAGCAGAAGCACCCGCTTAGGCAGAGCACAGCAGCTGGGGTTGATCCCTGGCTTGCAGTGCTGGCCCCGCCCCCTGAACATGCTGATGCGGGAGAGTGAGAATGGGCATGGTGGCACACGCCTGTAATCCCAGCGCTTGGGAGGCTGAAAACAGGAGAATCCCTAGGAGTCTGATCTACATAATGAGACCCTGTAAACCCTGTACCAAATACATAAAAACAAAAATAAAACTAAAAAATTTAATTTTCATTTAAATAAGGAAATGCTACAGATAGTGACCATTTTTAAAAAAATGATACTTTTGAGAAAATGGATGCTGTCGACAATCCCCAGTGCTGCACCTGGCCCACATTAGGCTTCCTACGAATCTTGGAGCCTGTTCCCACAGAGGTGTGCAGTACACAGGACTGCTGGAGCCAGCTCTGTTGTCTCCCCAGTTTTTTTTCGGTCACAGCCCACAGCGCATTCCAAAGGTGGCACCCGATTCCTGTGACTCGCCTCTGCTTCAGCCCGGTAGAGTTGTCTTAGGCAGCTGAATTAGATAGAACTACTATAGGCAGTCAGACAGGGCCAGGCCCTCAAGGACGACGTGGAACACAAGGTGATTTTGCCACTAGAGACAGACACTCCTCCGCCACGGGCCAGACCTCAAGACAAGAGTAAAAACAACTACATACTTCCTTAAGGGCGGGCATCAGCTATTGATATGCTAAATAAGTATCAATCACCTTGAAAGAAACCAGCCCAAGCCCAAGAGGAAGAGACCCTGCTCTGTATTCTTGCCCACTTGCTATGTGACTTGCTTTCCCATTGGATCCCGATTTTAATCAGTTTTACCTGAGCAATGGTAATTGTGATCTTATTGGTTGACCACAGTTTTGTCCCACCTTATGCCCACGTCTTCTCCACAACCTTAAACCCGCCTTGCCTTGCCACGTGGTCTTCCTCTATAAAAGTTCCTGGAAGAGACAGCCTCTGGGGGACCCCCACTCGGTACCCCCCCCTTCAGTCTCTCTCTCAGGAGTTTTCTTTCCCTCAGTAAATATGTCCTGCTCATTACCTCCGTTTGTTCCTAAAACTCATTCTTCGGTTTTAGAGAACACAAACTCGTCACAGGTACTTTTCAGGTTGGGGATCGATTTTCCTTATATCATTTGGAGGGTCCCTACTGGAGGTCTGTTGGACATCGCGAAAAAAATAAAGACCCAAAAGCTAAAATTTGGAGCGCTTTTTATTTAGCTGAGCTCAGCGGCCACACTCTCCTGTGGGTCAGGAAAATGGCATGCCCCCCTGAGAGGGGACAAAGCATTTTAAAAGGGAGCAACCACAGCCTGGGGGTGAGGTGAGGGGGAAACTTAGTTGTCTCTGATTGGAGAGAGGGGAACTTCACAAGATTTAGGGGCTGTCTCGAGTCTGCAATTAGGTAGGATAGTTGGCGCCTGGGTTAGGGAGGGAGAGGAGATGCTGCGGGGCCCAGGAGTTGCCCTTTGCTCTTGGATACCCAGCACCAGGCAGGCCTGCAACTAGAGAGAACATTTGTGACCAGGGTCAGGGTTTATAAAGAGGACAACATTTTACAATATAACAATCACAAATCACAAAGTCTGTTACAGAGAAGGGTAGCAGAGTCAGCTTACATTAAGAGGGAATACAAAGTTTTAGTCAAATAAAAGAATAGAGTTTGAACTAAACAAAGGCAAAGGCAGAGTTTGTCTTGAGGTAGGAGGGCATGTGTCAACTAGGGCAGGGGTTAAGTCAATTCTTGGTT
>PVKN010006029.1:0-29399 GCA_004027915.1 Capromys pilorides
ATGAATAAATAAAAATGTGGGCTACTACTTTGCCCTAAAAAAAACAAAAAAAATAACTTGTGTCATTTTAGGAAAATGGATATACCCTGAGTTGATAAAATGAAGTGGAAAAAATCTAACAGACAAGCTTAAGTATTACTGGTCCTCTTATATGAGAAACAAAAAATATAAATAATTAGCAGAATGAAATAATAGGAAACAAGGACATGAATCTTTTGCAGAAGGGGAGGGGACCAAAAGATGGAGGTGGAGGAAAGGTGGGAAAGACCAGCAAAATTAAAAAGAATGAAGACGTGTTGTGTACATATGCAATGAGGACATGGGAGAATGCAGAATGTGATCATTATGTGCTGCATATATGTACTAACAAAAAATAACAATTGAAAAAAAAAAAAAAACCAGAACCCAGTCAAAAAGATTGTTCAAGAGTCTGGAAAACAGTTTTTAAAAGATTGTAGTTGTTATTCTTCAGTTTCAGCATGAGTTTTTAAAATGCATTTTGTTAGGGTCTATAAAATCTCATGACACAGATCAGACTCATAGTGATACTCCTGTTTTCAACCTCCCAGGCACTGGGATTACAGGTGCACACTACACACCTTCTCAATCTCCATCTCAGTGCATTAGGGCAGGACTGGCATGGAACACCAGAGATCCAACCCTGGTCGCTTTGTCTGCCTAAGCAGGCACTTTAATCCACTGAGGTATCTGGCCAGCCCCCAGGATTGGGTATGATTGGTTCGTATTCTTATATTCTATCATAAAGACCAGCAGAAATTATGCAGTAATCACACTTAGTATCTGCCTCATTATTTCTCTGTCATTTCTGAGAAAATATCCAATACCCAAAGTTAAAGGGCGAAAGTCTTATTTAGGTCACAGTTTGCAGTGGTTTCAGTCCATAATTGGCTGGCTCCATGGCAGGCTGTCACAATAGAAAAGCGTTGGAACAGAGACACAGTTTATAAAGGCTGAAAGCAGCAAGGCAAGTAAGAAACAAGAATATCCTCTTTCGTTCCCTATGCTGTATCAAGGCCACTGGCAATCAGCAGACTGATTTGGTAATCACTCTTATACCTAGCACCTTGACTCCTAGCATTGCATCATGAGTAAGTCACATATTTCTAGATTCAAATACCTCTAGGGGGGAAGAAACCTCACCTATGACTGTAAGGCTCTAGGGGAACATCTAGACACAAACCATAATAATATCCCAATAGTAGACTCATACTCAGGCTTCCAATGCATTGCACAGATACCAGTTCTGTAGTGGCCTGCCCCAAAGACCTATTCTGAATACAATGCGAAGGAAACATCAGGATGATTTAAGTCAAGAGGCACTAAAAAGTGCAGTGTTCTACAGTTCCTGAAAATGTCAGTGTCATTCACGGAAGATAAAGATGGAAGAACAGTTCCATATTCAAGGAGATTAAAAAGGTGTGGAGGCTAAAAACATTTCAACATATGATAATTGGTCAGAAAAATGTCATAAAAGACTATCATTATGAAGCCCTCCAAAATTTGAAAATGAGTTTTGAATTGGATAATGGCATTGTGTGGATGTTAAACCTCTTTAGTTGGTAACTGTGCAAAATTATCTTGTTGTGTGAGCATGAAATTTCTCGAATTGACAACTTTACTGCAATTATGTAAGATAATGTTCTGCTATTAGGTCATACTGGGTAAATTTGGGGAAAATAGCATGATGCTTGCCACTTTTCTGTCATATATTTCAGGAAAGATAACTGTGTAAGAGATCATGAGACATGTAGCAAGGCTTGCAGAATGGTAACAGCTGGTAGACTTGAATGGAGGTGGAGAGGATTCTTTTTTACATATGTATTCTTTTTTCTTGCAACCAAATCCAGAGCAAGTGTCTCCAGGGTAATTTGATCTGTAACTTTTTTGTAAGCTGGGAAATATGTCAGGAAAAAGTTTAAAGAACAGAAAGTACCATACATCTTACTAAAAATAAAATTGTCTTCAGAAGTAGTCTAGGTGAAGAGCCTTTTCTGTGCAGTGGAAGCCTGACCCCAAGGGACAGGAGGGCACGGTGACCACATTCACATGTCCTGGAAGCCCCACACTGGGTTTTACACCTTGCTCACTGCTCACTGGCTGTTTTGATGAGCTCAGGACATCAGGCACGGGACTCAGCCTCTGGGATGGGAGCCTGAGGATCAACTGTGGGCCTAGGAACAGGAAAGGGACAGAGTGCAGATGCCACAGGAAGAAAATCGCTCCTGTTTGCATTATGGCATAGATCTAGAGTGTTCCCCTCATGCGTTCAGGGGTTACTGGGTCACAGGCACTGTTCTCATCAGTGGATTCATCCATCCAAGAGTCCTGGCTGAGTGGAGTACTAGAGATGGGCATTGGCCGGGATGGCCACTCAGGTGCAATCTGGGAGAGTGCAATCTTTCCCCTTTCTATTTTCTCCCTGTCTCTGCTTCCTGACTACCATGGTTTGAGCAGATATTCTCTACCACATAGTTCCACTATGCCATCCACCTTGGAGCAAGCTGACCATAATCTGCACACATAGAAAACTGGGAGCTCAAACAAACCTCTCATCCTTTATGTTCTGAGTGCCATGGATTTTTTAAAAATTTTATTTTGAAGGGTAAAAATGAAAGAAAAAACAAATAGCTAAAACAAAGACAAAAGCAGGGTAACACACATCAATACATATGTTGCTGATTTTCAAAACAAGAACAGCTAATTAACAATGGTTGTTCTATTATCTAGTGTCATGGATTTTGTCCTACCAATGGGACTGTGACTAATACATTTGCTCCAATCCTGCTTTCAAATGTGTGAATGCAAGTCATTCTTCCTGGGTTTGGAGGCTGGGTGTTTTACAGACACCATACGCTGAACTGTAAGAACATCACAGCTGGGATCCTCCAGGGTAGGCAAAGGGAGAGCATGAAGAAGAATGGGAAGTTTTCCTGTGGGTTTTCTGCCTTCTTAGCCCCCAGAATGCAAAGTCAAACACCACGATCAATAAACGAACTGTGCCTCTATCACTCTGGCTTCAGAGGTGATTCTTCTCTCACAGTCTGAGAACTTCTTTCCTCTTCTCTACAGTCTCAGTGAGCTGGTCACAGTGTGGAGTCTCAGCCTCAGGCTGGCCAATGCCTCAGCAGCCGGCCCTCAATCACCCATAGTGTTGGCTGACTTCTGAACACTCATGTCCCTGATACTGGTTCTGAAATTTCATCCTGTCCTCGGTCTTCCTGACTGGCCTGTCCCCAGTGTCTCATTTTTGATGCCTTACCCTTTAGTTCCACACTTGCTCCTTACAAACCAATAACCTTTATTTCTTTAATGAAATTTCGAGGAAAGGAATCAGGTACAGCGTGAATAAGTCATGCTTTAAGGTCACAATTAGTAAGCAAAGCGGTCAGAACTGAACCCACCCTCCTCCCTCTGGGTCTACAGTCTTCCCACTACATTTCTCTTAACACAGAAATTTCCTCCTCCATTTGTGTGAACACCTACAAATGTAATTAATGTTTTCTCTTCTAATTCAGGATTAGGGAGCCAGAGCCTGACTGATCATTTGGATACAATTAGGCTGGATTGTAACCTGCTAGAAGAGGCCATGGGACCTAGGTGCTTGTAGTCCCTTTCCTTGGCTATTTCTTCAGGATAGAGGAAATAAAAAGGATTTGTGGGGCCGTTGAGAAGGCTCAGTGGTCTAAAGCACCTGCTTAGGCAAGCTTAGGCAATGCAGGAACCGCGGTTCGATCCCTGGCACCACATGCTATGCCAGCACTACCCCCAGGGTAGACTGAGCCAGCCATAATAAATTAAAACATAAATAAATAAACTCAAGTTTTTTTTTAAAAAAACAGGGATTTATGTAATTTCATCCAAAATATAATCTTCCCGTCAATGTAACATGTGAAAATCTAGACTGAAAGATGATGTTAAAACGGTTAAGAATCTACTACTCTAATAGATTCTGCTCTTCAGTAAAATACTGAGCTTGGTAGAATAAAATTCATTTATAGAGACAGAAATACAAAGGAAGCTGAATCAGATTACTGCTTCCAAAGCCCCCTGCCTTGGCCCCCAGATGGCCCTGGGCTGCTGTACTCTATTCTGGTGTCTGACTGCTGTTTCCAGTTGTAAGTGCAGGATGGATGCCTTTCCAAACCCACATTGCTCAAGCTTATTGTGTTTCCCAAGGGCAGAGGCTGCTCCTTCTCCACAAATGGTGACTGCTGTGACTCCCAGTCTCCAGTAGCCACCATCAAACTGAAACTCTCCCCTCCAACTCTGCTGGCCTCATCTGCCTAATCCTAGACTTCTCACCCTATGATCCAGGAAACTGAAACCCAAGGGCTGTATGAGCTTGCTTGAGGCTGGACATCTAAGGGACGGTGTTAGAATCAAAAGCTTGGATCATGACTGCCCCGAACCCCACACCAGTACATGTTGCCATTGACACCAATGGAGTTCCCAAAGCGGTGTACCCTAACTTTGAATTAAAAAGACCTAGGTTAAACCCCAGCCTCATTACTTGCTCATGTCAGGATGTGGCAAATGGATTCAACTTACTCTTTCCACACCTGAGCCTAGGAATTAGAGCTTCTAACATATAAGCATGTGAGGACAGTAGGGTAAGTGTCCACAAGAAGAGTTACTCAGAAGTACCTTGTAGAGGTCAACTTACAAGGTCAGGCTGGACATAGCAGCCTTGGCCTGCTTGAGGTCATAGAGACCTGTGTGCAGCTTAAAAGTTCAGTATTTACCTCATTTATTTAAAATGAACTCTAGTATGCAAAATCATTACATTGGATAAGAAAGGGATCAGTCAAAATTCTTTGTTAACATCTACTGACAGTTGTTATCAGAGACAAAACTAGAACCCTGAGCTTTGTTCTCTAAGCTTCAGTGGTTTTTGTTGTTATTATTTGTTTGTTTGCTTGTTTTCTGAAGCCAGAGTTTGGGACACCATGTTCACCAGAATGTATGGTTGGAGAAGACCATTTACTTTTTAAGAGAGTTGCTTCAGTTAAGAGACAACCAGATTGAAGGCATAATGACATTTAATAAAATCATTTTTATTATTACTTACAGTTTAAGTCTCAGAATAAAGTTGGACATCTATAGCCTTCATGAACTTTTTCACTTCCTTATTCGGTGAGGCACTTTTATTTTCCTCAGGACTTAAATGAGCAACAAGCAGATTTTTACAGTTGGTAGAAGGGAAAACTCCAACCGACCTTGCCAGCTTAGTTGCTATGGTGATAAATGCTTTAAGAAAGCCTCATTTATTTGAAAATATATTTAGAAATAATTGAGCCCCTTGAGAGCAAATTGTCCTAAATTCCCTCCATGGCTGTGCTTAACACGGTCCCTTCAGGGAACCAATAGGCTTTGAAGGAGAATTCCCATAATCAGGTGACTCAGGAGCTCCTGTGTGAGGCTCACATCACCGTGATTAAGTCTTTGGCTGCCAGCCCTGGCTGGGGATCAGCAAGGTCCTCCCCAGCTGCATAGCTTGGGAGATTCAGAACCATCTGGTCCAGTGAGTGTTTTTCTCTGTAGTGATTATGGATGGATTGGAATCTGATGTTGGTTAGACTCAATGTGATTAGGGAAGAAATACATACTAGAAGCTCAGCAAAGCACCCTGGGAAGACAGGTGGGGACATGCTCAACAGCTGGCCAATGGAGCAGGGGAGCAAGGTCCAGGGCAGAGTGTGGAGTCAAAGGGTGTTCCTCCACAGCACAGAGGAGTGGGGCCTTCTGAGCACACCTGCTCTGGGCCCATTCGCTTTTTCATCCAAAGGAGCACCAGGCCTACTGGCCTCTGCCTCATGATTTCCAGGCACATTTGACAGGCCTGGATTCTCCTGGATTTCAGTCTCACTTTAAGCCTACATGGACAGGACCATCACCGCGCATATTTTATGCCAAACTCCTGTGTCAAAATGGCTTAAGTACTTTCCCAGTATCCCAGGCAGGGGACCTAGGGCTGAGCTGCAGATGGTCCTTGGTAAGACACAGATCCCATGCTTCTTTCCCAGGGGATGAGTGTATAACAGGTTTCCTGCCTCAGCCTCTGGGATGAGCTTACTTTTGAGCCTTGCTGCCTTAGTAAGAAGGGATCACACCCTGTTATGAGCACACAGAAGGCTGCTTCATGTTGGGGGACGAGCACCATTCCACCCAGGATGCCCAGCTCTGGGCTGTATGTGGCTCTCAGTGGACTGACAACAGTACACAACCACCCCCTCACTCTGCTCTCCCATACTGCCTTTGTCTCATGCTGGGGACAGAGAAGTGTGACTGGGCTCATGAATTTCAGTAGTGGCTGCTTGGGTGTGTGCTCCAGGGCCACACTGCTGATGTTTGCATTCAAGTTCTACCACTCACTGTTAGCTGGATCATAATGACTCGTGCCTCAGTTTCCTATTGATAAAGTGAGGATGACAAAACTGTCCCTTCCAGGGGGATGCTCCTGAGGATTAAAAGTGTACAGGAAGCTATTAGAAGAAAAGGTGTCCAGTACACGGTTATCATCAGTAAACATACATTAAATGAATAAATAAATGGAATTTGTATTATGTCTGTTTTTGTCTTCCACTTCTGTTTTTCTCTGAAGCATTCTTCTGGAATATACATTTGTCCACTTACTGTTCTTGTCTGAGTTTATAAAAAAAAAAAATCACTTACTTTATATGTACAAAATACAACTTATGCTGCTTCCTTATCTCTACTTTTCGGTCCCTCAGGCTATGCAAGCTAGAAACTTTGGACTCATTCTTGGTTTCCTACATCTGTGCCTGCTGTATGAGCTTGTCCTACTGATTCAAACTCCTGTATCTCTCTCATGAAGAGTAAGTCACTAGCACCTGTCACCTCATCATCCACCTCATTATAGTGGCCTTCCCTGCTTCTTCTTTTACCTCATCTTCATGCAATTCATTCTTCAAATAGCACAGAGTCTTAAGAGTATAAATTAGTTTCAAATCACTTAGTTTCTTATTGCATTTCAAATACCATTTGTGCCAAGTATAGTGAAGCATGCCTGTCATTCCAGCACTCTTGAGGATGAGGCAGGAGGATTGCTGTGAGTTCAAGACCCATCTGGGATGCACAGTGAATTTGAGGTCAGCCTGAGCTACATGGCTGGACTGTCTCTCAAAAATCTAAAGAAGTAAATAGGAGAATTTTCTAACCTCTGCTCCCCTCCTCCCTCACCTTTGAGCTGTCCTTGCTGCCCGGGACTCAGTGCACCTCACTGACCCAAGGTCACCTATCCGCACCAGCACTCTTTCTTAAGTGTTTGGCAAAACTTCAGTTCTACAGCTGTCTTCATCATTGCTGCCTCCTCCCTCAGGCTGTTGAGAGGCTCTTAGAAATCTCGTACCTGAGCACTTTCCCCCAGGCTGTGGGCTCTATGCTTCTGCCTATGCCACCTCAGCAGGCTCTGTGCAAAGTCCTAGACTCTGCGTAGGGTAGACCCAGGGCCCCAGACTACAACAGCTCCCACAAGCCTGCACATGGCTCAGTGTGGCGGCTTCCACTCCACAGCCAGGCTGCCCCCCCACCGCAGCTAGCACCCCAGTGCTTTGCTCCCCTGAATGCTGTCAGAGGGCCCTTTCAGGCAAGCTAAGTTTCACGCTTGGAGTGTTGGTGGTGCTATGGTTTGGATTGAAAATGTCTCCCCAAAACTTTTGGGCTTAAGGCTTGGTGCTTGGTGCCACAGTATTAGAGGTGAGGTTTTGGGGTATTTGGGTCATGTGTAGATTAATCCGTTGATGATTTGTAATTTTATAGAATTATTGGAGAGGGTAGAAACTTTAGGAGGTGAATTCTTATTCCAGGAAATAGGATCTTTGAGGGCTATATGTTGTCTCCCACCCAGCTGAGCTACTGGTCACCACTGGGTAAGCAGCTGTCCTCTTCCATGTTCTTTCTATATGATACTCCTGCCTCATGATAGGCCAGGAAATAATGGAACTGACCAAACATTGAAACATCTGAAAGTGTGGGCCAAAATAGATCTTTCCTCTCTCAAGTCTTCTGTCACAGAGATGAAAAGCTGACTAACACAGGATCTATTAATAATTTCCACCAACATCTACTTTTCCTTTCCTTCCAGGTTCAAGGGGTATTCTTTTATACCTGAACATAGGTGTGTGGCTCCATATGACACACATCACTTTGGGTCAGAAGAATGTGAGGCTGGTCTGAGAAGCACATTAAGAGGCACTCAGGGAGAATATTTTGAAATACAAGATCCATGAACAGGAGTTCTTAAACTAGGCACCACTGTCAGCCTGTTGGACTACTTCACATGAAAAGGAAGTAAAGATTTTCTTCTTTTACTTCACTGAGATCTGACAGACTTTTGTTACTGTGGCACAGAGTAGCTTAAGCAGGCAAGTGGGACTTGGGAAAAGCTTGCTCTCAGGTCTCAGCTGGGAACCATTCCTTGGGCTAAAGCATCCAGCTCGGAGAGGGGAGTAGAATCGAGGTCCTTTTCCTTTCCTTTGAGGAGACTGAGGCTGAATCCATGGCAGAGTTCATTGTCCCCTTGTGCCTAGCCTGACTCTTCTCCTTGTTTCCAGGACAAGTTTCCACTGGGGCACAGTGAGTAGCTACTGGATATAGCTAAAAATAACACATTTTTTTCTTTTCCTAGCCATAAGTAAATCGCAGAAGCAGGAACAAAAGCTGAGATGATTACTGGAAATTAAAGTCCTGATGTTCTTTGCACATGTCCAAATGTGTACTGAAACGTGGCCAGCCTATTACTATTTGGCTCAAGAGCAGGGATAACTACATGATAACAAGAAAAAAGGATGCAGCTCAGCGCCAACCACCTATGTTTGCAAGAAGATGTCAATTAGTGTTTTGCTGTGAGAATTCTGCAGAAGAATTTTTCAAGCATGGAGCAATTTGCGACCACATCTGGCCCTGCTTAGCTGCACAGGGAGCCTGCTGTACACAGTTCTGTCCAACTTTGATGATTGCCTCTTCTGATCATGTCTCCTTCCCTTTTCATCAATTTCATTGCTGGATCACTAACAAACTAACAGAAAGCAGGGATTGGAAGTCCATTTTTTATTTCTTTAACCAATTTAAAGAAAGCCATCTCTTCCAAGTCATCTTGGAAGTTGACCTCAAACTCATCTCTAGATTTGAAATAAAACTTAATCCTCCTGTTAGGTTAAAATATTTGGGGGCTATAAACATCCTGTGTGTGTGTGTGTGTGTGTGTGTGTGTGTGTGTGTGTGTGTGTGTATGTATGTATGCTATCTCATTAACGCTGCTGTGTGTTTTCTAAGAGACAATCTATGCTTCCTTCAGCCATCATGGGGTCTTTCTGAACTTCCTATCCACCACACGGAGTAAAAGCCTTCACTGTACAGTTATGCCATAAGAATGCTAGGCACAGAGCAGTCAGTGAATTGCCATGGTCACACATTAGCTAGCTAGCACAGGACCAGAGCGTAGAGTCTGCTACAGAGCTTATGAACTTCCTCAAGTGTGTACACCTCTGCAAGTGAGTTATTCCACCAGTTGTGTACAAAGTAAAACAAATGCCAGGAGACAAGTTGCAAATTAAATGGAAGTTCAAGTATTGTCCTTCTTGTAGCCTATGGCATTTCTCAGCTCCTGAGCTGCACACAGTCTGTAGACCAAAGCTGACAGTGTTGGGAAAGACTGTCCAGGTTCTGCCAGGCTGTGGGAAGAAGTAAGATAAGACATTTGTCATTTGAGGAGTGGTTTGGTTTACATGATGATAGCCCTGGGATGGTGACACTAAAGGAAAGGGATGGAAGGTTCGTTGTAACAAGAGATAAGGAATGAAGAACACGGGGTTCTGGCTGGTTGTCCATGCACACACTGAACTCTCCGAATGATATCAGGGTTGAGATGGAAGGTAAGAGTGTACCTGACCTGTGGATCTCTTTACTAAGAAGAGGGAGATCAAGGAGGGTGGATGCTAGGGGAGGCTGTCCACACAGAGGCGTGTTCCTTTGCTCTGCTGTGAATGTGGCTTGTCAGGCTGGGAACTGAACAGATTCAGAGTGGAAAATGATCTTGCTGGGCATAAAGGGTTGAGAACCAGAAGACACATCCATATGAGGGGACCCTATAGTAAGGAGGGATTCAGAGAGAACCTAATAAATGACTTGATTTTGGAGAAAATGACAGTGTCAGCCAGGTAGACCAGGAGAAGAAAGCCATGAATGTGGAAAACTAGACAGGCATGGTGATGCTTGTGATCCAACACACTGGGAGGCTGAGGCAGGAAGATTAGAAGTTCAAGCCACTTTGGACAACTAGAAACTTAGCAAGACTCTGTCTCACAAAGATAGATAGATAGATAGATAGATAGATAGATAGATAGATAGATAGACAGACAGACAGACAGACAAGTCGATAAATAGAGTTGTTGCTCAGTGTGAAAGTCTTGAGTTCAATCATGGGATAAAGGGTTAGGAGGTAAAAGACTCAGCAAGGTTGGACCTTGGGGAAAGAGATTACGATGTCAAGCAGCACTGCTGCAGCACAGAACATTCGACGGCAGAGGCTGGATCATGAGGAGCACTGAGGACCAGTTTAAGGCCACTGAGTTATGTCCCATGCCTACTGGGGACCCACAAAAGTATGAAGAGGCCACAAGCTGGAGCTGTGCAGAATGCCAACAGGATAGAGTCTGACTGGGAGAAAGAGACAACAAGGAAATGCTGGGGAGGCCCGTATGGCCTACCAGGGCCTCACAGAGGGAAAGTGCAATTTAGAAGGAAAAAGAAAATGAGGTGGAAATCATAGTAATATTTAAAAGGAAGAACAGCCAGATACTGAAAGCTAATAAGTCAGGAATCTGACACCTAACAGGCCTGGGAGACCTGGATAATCTGTGTACACTTCTCAAAGACAAGAAAGGCAGGGGTCAGAGAGTAAAGGTCAGAGAGAGGTGATGTGCTTGGCAGGGGCTGAGGTAAAGCTTCTGGATGAGTTACAGTGGTCACAGTGAGACTGGGATTCCAAAGGAGAAGAACCCGGTTTTGCCCAACTCTCCCAGAAGTTCAGGGAAGTTTATCCCTTCTAGTAGCCCTTTTGTGGATCTTGTTGGCCCAAGTTGAACTGCCTGCCCCTCTAGGATTAAATATGGTGGGTAGATATGGGATATGCTTTTCACTTCAAACAATCTGGCCATACCTGGTGCTGAAGGCATTTGACTGGTTCCTCAAGACTGGAGAAAGCAGCAACATGGCAACAATTTCATCACATTGTGCTCATCCATCTCATTTTTATTTCCCTTCCAACCACTATTGTCAGTGAAAGGAGGAAGAAGTATGTGTTTCACAGTGGTATCAATTGTAACCACTGTCCTCGAAGGGTTTACCCAGTGAGACTCTCTTGGGAACACACAGGACCTGTGTGATTGCTGTTTGATACCAGCTGTGGGAACCTGAGGAACTTCTCAAGGCCTATGTACATTTATTTTCCCATCTGAGAAACGAGGAGTAATCACACATCTATGACAAGCTCCTGTTAGGTTTACACCCCGTAACACATGCAAAATACTCACTAGATGGTGTCCCCTCCCCAAATCACAATGGCTATTATATTAGGATTGAAATCATTGCTATTGAGGATGAAACAAGGTTGCAGTGACCAGACACAAGCAGACAAAAAAGCAATAGGCACCCATCTCTGAGAAGGCTGAAGGCACTGCATTTCAGTTATTTGTGTGTCCCAGAGATAACCCATCAGCTGGTTCTATTGGTGACAAAAATGCTGGAGCTGCAAAGCATGGACATCACACACCACCTTTATCAGTAGCACAGACCGCACTTGGCTTAGGAATCTGCTGATAACCAAGTTCCTAGCTGAGTGCTCTGCCACTGGCATTCCCATGTCATTGATTTTAAACCTCAGAACAATTGAATAAGGAGTTATCCCTTCTGAAGGTCAGCAAACTAAGGCCCGTACAATGCCTGGAGTCACAGCAGTGAAAAGGGACAAAATCCATATCAAACCAAGTCCAAGCTTTCTTTCATTTTTATTGCTTTTTTGTTTTATTTCACTACAAGGCACTGACCCCGGAAGCATTCTACAACTGAATTACATCTGTATCTGTTCAGTAGTTATTTTGCGACAGAGTCTCTCTAAGTTGCTCACAGTAGGTAGCGGTGAGCTTCCAATGCACCCAGCTCAGCCTCTCCAGGTGCTGGCATTCCAGGCCAGCACTCTCAGGTCTGCTCCAGGTCTTTCTGCTGCCTGATTGCATGCGTTCTATAGTAGTTCTCCTGTGTAGTTCCCAGACCACCGCACTGGGGTCTCTTAGGAGCTTTATAGAACTGCAAATGTTGGAGCCTGGCACTCAGCCTGCTGCATCAGAAACTTGGACCCAGGCCCAGCAATTTATATTTTAAACAAGAAATGGCATATGGGAAACTGAAGTCATAGGGTAATGGCAGCAGAGAAGAATAGTCAGGGTTTTGGATTTGGTGGTAGAGCTTGGGAAGGGGGAAGAAGATGAGCTCAAGGAAGGGTCTTTCCAAAAGGGGTAAGTGTCACTGGAAGCAGAGGCAGGAAAGGAAGGGTTGAACTGAAACTGGGGGAAGGCTGAGACAGAGAGATGGGTACTCCAGCACAAGAGAAAGGCAGGGCTTGGGTGAGCAAGGCAGGCCAGAGTGTGAGTGCTTTGTTTATTCTCTAGCACTGGGAATGACCTAGGTTTATATCCATGCCATGGCGTGTAGGGCAGGAGCAGAGTCCCTGAGCCCAGCCTGCAGCCTTAGGCCTAGATACCAGTCCAGCATCTCCTGGGTGCATGGAGAGGACCTGCAAGGCAATGTCTGGTCACAAGTCGAGGAGCTGATGTCTGAAGGTGAAGTGGTCTTCCACATGTAGAGGTCATCAGGCTGAGAGGGACACCTTCATCAATGCCTGGCTAGGAAATCGGCAGGACATGCTGTACGCAGTCCCCTCCATCCATCCTGTGTGTGTCCTTCTTGTTGCCAGCTTCAGGACACCGGAGTCTCCTTGCAGAAGTGGCTTCTAGGTTATTTTTATCCCAGACAAATAATTGGTCAAAATAAGTATGAATGGTGGCAAAAGCTTCACTATTGGCAGGAAATAAGCAGATTTTACAGACCTAATTTGGGCCGAGTACAAACAGAAAAAAAGAAAAAAATTACAGAGGCCTACAGCACAGGGTCAGCAGCTAGTGAGAGACCCAGTAGTTAATGCTGAAGGTAATGGCCTGTCTTCATGTGCTCCACGCTGGGTCACACCCAGGTACTCCAGTCCTGCTGAACTTGTGAAGATAAGCCCACTTGCAGATTTTTAGGAACTGCTCTGCTATTGTCCTAGCATTGATAGGCCAGGCTTACTTTCCTATCTCAACATATGTCTCTCAGCCTTTGCTCCATGAGGAATATGATATGTGTGTAGGGGGGGGGGGGGAAGTAATGAGGATTGAACCCAGGGCCTTCACACTGAGCTACGGTCCCAGCCCTTTTAGATTCTTACTTTGAGAGGTGGTCTTGCTGACTCACTAGTTTGCCTCTGGTGGGCTTGAACTCATGATCCTCTTGCCTTAGCTGCACACAGCTCTAGGATTATGGGAATGCACTACAGACCTGAGAGGCATGACCACACATCTTCCCTCATATTAGAGCCTGCTTTCATGCTTTGCTCTCTGCCTGTGCAACTGCAAATCAGCCCTACTTGCCAACCCCTAAAGCAGGTCACAGACACTACTTAGCTTCTTCTTTCTCCATCCTGGCTTCTCAAAGCTTTCCCATTGGTCTCTGTGCTCCTGAGTCCTGTTCCTGAACCTGGGCTCCAAGACCCTTCTTCCAGTCCTGACCTCACCTCCTTTGGGTGCCTTTCACAGGTTTCTTTCACTAGTGTCCAGAAAGCATCTCAGTTTGCTCTTAAAGCCTGGCTTTAGCACCCACTCTTAGGAGAGCAGCTGCTGACATTTCCTGTGGAGTGGGGTGGAAAACTGAGCTCTTGCCCCAAAATCTAACACTCAAATTTGCCTTAAGACACTCAGCCAGCTGTCAGTAGGACCTGCAGATTTGGATAGTGATAACCACATTGGTCTGGATGTCAGATTTGCTAATAGCAAGCAACCATCTGCTCTGATTTCTGATCTCAGTCTCATTTAAATTCCGCATTGCCTGCTGCACCTCCAGTGCTAGGCCCTGACCCACTGTCTTCCTCATAAGGTATAATTTCTCTTACTTCTTTGGTTCCCTCTGGGGGAGAATCTAATCTTGTCCTTTCTTGGCTTTTGGCTTCAACACATCCATCTCTGTGCTTCAGATTCCGGTGAGATTGCCCTGATTCCCCATCTAAACTAGGCCCCAAGCTCCAGAAGAAGCAAGTGCCCTGGTAGGTTGGGCTTGAAAATACAGATCCTTGTTTCCTCTTCCTCTGTGGCCTGTGGATCCTTGCAGAGGGGAGGTGGAGAGCAGACAGGACCATGTGGTGTGGTTAGGAACTGGAGATAACCTTGCCAGCCTACATTTGATCTAACGATGCTAAAAAGAACAAGTGACCCAAACAATCAGGCTCTTCTTTCCTCTTTATTAGGTGACCTTGATCATAAGTGGAAAGCTGGTCCAGAGTACCACTAAATTTAAAATATTAAAGGCAGCCTAGTATAATTTTCTTTATCCCTGCAACCCATGTCAAATGAATTAGAGTATTTGATAAATGTTAGGTAAGGATTTGGACCTGTTCATGGGCATGATTAAGATGGAACTGTGCAGTATCAACAGTCTTAGGAATCATAGGCAGGATCATCAAGCTTGCTGACAGTAACTGAACACCTGCTGTGTTCCCTGATTACTTACTACAACTCAGAGCTCCTCCTTTTGAAAGGGCCTGGAGATTTGATGGAGAATGGAGAGCTCAATTTGCGGTATGGAGCATGGCATGGACATGTGACTGGCCACACAGCAAGGTCCTTTCAACTCAGAGTTACCTCCCTACCCCAACTGGAGCCATAGGCCTGGCCCTCAGCCTCCTCATGGGTTCTTAGAAACCGTCTTGCACAGGTGTCTGAGGGGATGGCCTTGGAAATGCTGAATCAGGTTAGACAACAATGACAACAATACCAACAACAACAAAGCAAAAAAGACTAGAAATTTATTCATTCACAATAAAAAAAAAAAAAAAAAAGCTGTCAGACAAGATATATTTGTGTCAACCCGACAAGCACAGCCCCTTGCATGGCAGCTCCATGGCACTGAGGGAGGTGAGGGACTTCACTCTGGTCTGCCCATCTGTTGGCATCAGACACACGGCCCCATCATGTCACCTTCCAGGTGGGTCTGTCTTTCTGGATGGATTGGGCTCAGGCAGACAGCAAGAGGATCTGCTCTGTCATAATCAGCTTCTGGGACTGTCTGTTTATGCTAAGTTAACATACAGTTAACCTTGGCCTTCTTTAATTGGTTAGCAGCCAACCTCCCCATAAAGACCCTAACATTGGAATTAGACTAAGGCTCGGTATCTGGCTTTGGCCTGCCTTCTGATTGTGCACTGCTTACAAACTAAGTCTATGTATGAATATTTAAAATGGTTTTTAAAATATCAAAAGAACAATATCTTATGAAGTATGAAAATGGCACAAAATTCCACTCTTAGCATTTGTGAGCAGAGTCCAATTGGAGCAGAGCATGGCCATTCACTTGGGTGCTGGTTCCAGCTGCTTTGGGATTGCAGTGGCAGAAAGGAGCCATTGGGTCTCTAATGCTGTAGTCTAAACAGCCCAAAATATTCTTCAGCCAGTGCTTTGCCAGCTCTTGCTCCAACACACATCAAGTCATATAATGTTCCAAGGCCATAAAATCTTGATTAAAATCTCCAGCTCTAATATCAAATTGACTGCTGTAGCAGTCACTACATGCCAGAAGCCTGATGCAAGACTCTCATTCAGTTCTCAGAGTCACTCTGCATAATGTTTCACTGCACCTATTTTGGGAGGATAAGGAAACTGTGACCCTTCCTAAGTGTACCCTGAGACCCAAGCATGTTGGGTAGAGACGAGTTGCCCTGCATAGCCCCCTCAAGAAAGTGAGAAAAAATATGAGCAACCTTTGAGAGCTTAATAATACCAACATTCAAAGTAGTGTACCTTTCCTCTCCCCTGTCATGCTGCCATCTCACATTATAATAAATATAAAAAAGGTAACAAGAAGGCACAACCCATTTTCTGGGAAAACCATATTTTAAAAAAAAATCAGGTTTTGTTTTATGAAATGCTACTGTTCCTTGGCAACTTTAATATAATGTTAGCAAGTTGCAGGCTAAATACTTTCTCTATTAAGAGACAGGGTTAAATGTTGCAACAGAGACAAAAACATACACTGTAAATAGTGAACACACTCATACAGAGAGAGAAGAAAAGCTGTGTGGCCCTCAGGTGTGTGGTGCAGTGTGCTGTTTTCATGCAGATGGGGAGACAGAAACTCTGGTCCTAAACATAAACACCAATGACCACACCAGCTGCTGGAGGCCTGAGCCTTTGCCCTCTGTCAGCAGGGTGATGCCAGCGCACAGCTCCAGCCTACATGGGCACATGGACACCCACAGCAGAGCCCAGGACTCCTGGTTCCTCAAGGGAAGTCATGGAACCCAGGCTTTTTGTACACTAAATTATCTGGTTTATAAGTGCCATGCAAGCCATGAAGCACCCATCTCCAGAACACTCAGAGTGATGAGTGCACAGGATGGACCTTCAGGCTATTCTTGGCAAACAGGCTGCTCTCTGAGGCAAGGCATCACCCTCCCCACAGCAGAAACCTTGGTGCATGCCCTGGAGGCGCCACGCTTTGAGACGCTAAGAATCACATGCTGGGTCCAATTATCCGAATGGTCTTGTGGCACTGCTGCGTTGATGCATTGTAGCAGTCTATGGAACAGGATTTGTTCTCCCTCAGGGTTCTGATTCCTGATTAAAAGTCTTTTCTGCCTTTTAAAATTTCTCTGCCAGGTCTGGTGATTTCTGCCAGCTAATTTGGCTGGTGTTCTGCGGCTGCCTCCTGTGCCCATAGAGAGAATACCAGGTCGGGAAGCCCCGCTCTGGCGCCCGTGCCAACCTCCTCTTCTGGACAGCTGCATCTCCCTGCCTTGTCCGAGAGCCACTGAACAGACCCAGATACTTGCTCCTCACCCAGGTTATTTCAGATATCTTAGAAATAGGAAAACAGTTTGAGCTAGGAGGAAAAAAATCTATTTTTTGCATTTATTGAATCAGAATTCAAAATATCTTCAGAAGCTCAGCCCCAACTCAGGCAAAATGTCACTCTGTTTGAGGCCCCAAGAGGGAATCCAGGTCTGGAAGTCTTTGATTGTCTCTCAGTTTCCAAATCTATGCTCAGTTCCCCTGGGGCTGTCACCTAGATAGGCTGGACGAATCCTGAGGAGCTGTGCTCAGCCTCATGAGACTGCCTATGGACACGCCTCACTCTTCCTGACTCTCAGGGGCTTGGCACAGAGCAGCTAGCACCTGGGCAGCCATAGTAAACTGTGGATGAGTTCCAAGGAGCTTTTTTCTATGCACATAAGTCCTCCTCAGATGGGAAAATTAAGCTCAATTTAAACACCAAATTGCTTCCTACGATAAATTTCTGCCACACTTAGAGAAGGTACAAATATAATTTTAGAATAAAAAACAAATTGCAAATTGCCCTTAGGTCCTTGGAACTGTGTCAGCTGTCACAGAACACCAAAGCCCAGGAAGAGGAGCCAGGACCCAATGAGTGCTGCATTGGGTATGAGCTGAAGAAGCGGGTGAAAGGATAGGAAAAAGGGAGGCACAGTGTGAATCTAGGCCCTGATCTGGAGTTGCCACTGAAGTCACTGTGAGTTGCAGACCCTAGGGCTCATGCACCACAAGTGTCTTGCTTTCAAGTGGGAGCAGGATGTAAACCGTTCAGCTTGAAGGAGGTGGATGGATAAGTATCACAAGAACAGTGTGCGCCCCCTGTGCACTTTGCTCACCCTGCACGACTCCAGCCGTTCTGCGTACCTCCTTATCCTCAGTCCCTTGTATCAGTGGCCAGGTCTGCTGCTCACTCACTTCCCTGCATTTGCCTGCCGCCTTCTGTTCCCGGGCCTGAGTGAGTGTGAGCAACTTTCACCAGACCGCCGAACCTGTTGCAAGATTGATCCCTCATCTCCCTGTTTGTCTTTCTTTATTGTGTCATTTTCTGGTTTAAAATCTTTTGATGATTTCCTCTGGCCCAAGAAGCAAACTCAACTTTGTTTCTGCAGTCATTGTCCTACTACTTTCTCTCCACTGTCACCCAGCTACCCTCACTGGGTTTCAACAGGTACCACACAGGACCTTGGAACATGAGGGAACCCTTTCTTATCCCACTCCAATCTTTGCCAATGTAATCCCTTCTCACTTTTCAGCAGGAACTTTAAGAATTGTCTTTGACTCTGGCTCCTGCCTTCTGATCAGGACCCCATTAGGTGACACATGAGAACCTTGATGTCAGCTCATCACTCTTCAGCCTTGACCTGCAGCAGTAAGATGGAAATAATAATAGATCTGCGATGAGCAAATGAAATCAATATGTCTGTGGCATTTAGCAAGGGCCCAGCACATCATCAGCTCAATCAATGGCTCCAGCCATTGGGCATTGCTATATGTAGAAGTAGTAGTGGAAGGTCGGTCTGGGTAGGAGCTAATGGCATGCTGAGACCACATTGCCTAGCTTTAAGTCTGGATTTTACTAGCCTTCTGTATTTATAAATGTTCCTTACTTTCTTAGTGTTCCTATTTCTTTATCTATAAGTTAAGCATGAAGAGTAAATAGCATATTGAAGATTGGATGAGTGGATCCAAGGGAAGAGCATGGAATGGTGCTAGGCATGCATGGTGCTTTCATTGCTCCTGGCTGGGACTCACTTTTCAGATGTGCCCAGAGCTCCAGAAAGGCTGACAGTGTTTTGCAGGATCATCAAAGCGTCCCAACCATTTATCCAAATGTGACATAACAGCGATGACACATTTAGCAGCATTACTATTAGCCCTGAGGTGATTGAAGAGAATTGAACAAAGATTTATCACCAACACTTTACTGATTTATTGGACAGGTCACTTTTATCTCTTTATTAAAATAAATAAACCCCATTGCAATATAACATGTGCTTGGTTGAACAGCCTGACAAAACCTCTTCTATGGAACAAGAAGCTTGGTCTCATACGTTACCCCAGGATGATTTCCCATGACTCATAATTGAGGTTTGTTACGGTGTCTCTGGGAGGCGCTCGTCTGGGGGCAGGATGTCAGACTGGTTTGCAATTTCAAGGCCTGGTCCTCAGACCAGATATTTTAGCCTCAAAATCACTATTGACTCATCCAGAGACGGTCACCTCCTGTGATGAATTTATTTTGATCAAATACATATGAAACGAAAGTATGAATTGTGTTATGTCAATTCATTGCATAATATTGGAGACCTTGCGTAATTTTTAGCATTCCCTCTTACGGGATTTATAGTAACAATAAAAATAGCTGTTTCTTACTGAACACCTAGCCTCTGTGGAGTGCTGCCTATGTACAATATAATTTAATGTTAAATAATCCCTAGAGATATACACTTTAATCCCCTGAAAGATAAAAATAAATCCATGGTAATTTAAATAATTGCCCTAAGGTCATATTATTGGTTAACCTTCTTTCAATTGCTAGGACAGAAAACCAAGGAAGGCTTACAGAAAAGTTTAACCATGAGGTATAAAAAGTAAAGCTAGATGAGTATGCTGAACTGTAAAAGGTTCAAGTCAACAGCTTCTGACATTGCCAGTTCTGCCAATAACCCACTGTGATTATGAAATATTGGATGATGTATGCAACTACTTTCTCTTAGTTCAATGAGAAAAAATTTTTGTATCAATAGTGATTAAAAAAAATTATCATGTTTGCATCCTGTACTCTAAATTACTTCTGTGAAGACAATATACATTATATTAATTATTGTGGTTGTACTACTAATGTGTTTTGAAATTGTCTCATTATTTCTTATTAAAAGTAATAAAAAATAAAAAGGTAGCCCTCCCCCACCCCCCCCAAAAAAAGTACAGAGAGATTGAGTGGTTGTGGAAGTATAGGTTCATCAGCCTATATAATCACCAAAGCTAGAAATGCTGCTAGAATGAGACACTTGGGAACAAGATCCCAGGTCCTCCACACCTCTAGGCACTGTGCGATGGATAAGTTTAATTGTATCAACTCTTGGCTTGGAAACTGCCTGACAGATTAGGGGTGCACATTTCTTAGTGTGTTGGTGGATCAGGGAGTTGTGGTCTGAGGGCCTATGTTTGGTCCCTACTACCCTCCATTTTGGTGGCTCTCTCCCTTTCTCTTGTTTCTCGATACCCTGAACTAAGTGTCTTTCCTGCATTAACCCTTTCTACCATGATGTTCTTGGCTTGGAGCCATAGACCATGCATGGAATCTCCTTAAGACATGAACCAAGTTAAACCACTCCTCCTTTGAGTTATGGGTGCCAGGTGTTGTGTACAGCAACAACAATGCTGGTTAACACTGGATGCTACCCTGTGCCTTGGAGCCCCCCCCCCCCCCCGCCACACCTTCTTGTTCCACCGGTTTTCTTTTGTCAGCATACATGAAGGAACCTGTTACTTGACAATGGAGATGGGAAAATTCAGGTAGCAAGCAAAACTACAGGTTTAGTGAATTCTGTATTTATAGTCATGTGACAATGTCACTACATAGAGAAACTGGGTTCTTGCTAAAAAAACTTCCACTATTCCACATGCCACTTGTTCTTTCATATGTCCTGCCACTTGCCCACAGGTGTGGTGTGAATCAGGCATTGTCAAAAGACCATAACATTAGGGGCTGGTGAGATGGCTCAGTGGTCTAAAGCGCTTGCTTAGGCAAGCTTAGGCAACCGAAGGGACCACAGTTCAATCCCTGGCACCACATGCTGCACCAGCCCCACACCCTGGGCAAGCTGAGCCAGCCATTTAAAAAAGAAGCCCGTAATATAAATCCATAGATCCACACTGGACATAATGTCTGAAAGATATTGCTGTCTACCAGACTTTGCAAAATCATGTTGTGAAAAATTGATTAGAATTTCAGAGTTCTTTGTGTTTAATAGTTCTCACTTCTTTGAGTTCTCCCTTTGCAAAGGGAAGGTTTGAAACACTGAAATGGAACATGAAGCTCACAATGCTCCCTCCACAGCCCCAAAGCAGGTTTTCTAGGGGCAGCTCCCACTGTCTCCATCTGCAGAACCTCAGGACTGTCACAGAAATGGCATCTGAGTCACCCTTCATGTTCAGCTCTCAGTTTCTTTTCTCTGAAAATGCACTTATCCCAAAGGAATAAAAATATCCATGAAATAAGGGACTCTGATGTCAGTGTTGACGCATTCTCTGGCCCAGAACACCCTTTGATTAAATATCATTCGCTGTCAAACTTAACTTGAACAGAGACTAAAAAAATGGTCTCTACAGAAGCCATCTCTAATTAAGTAACCTTCTTTAAATAGGAGAAATAAAATCTTAGCTATTACCTAATTACTTCTTGGGGTCAGACCTGCTGCTCATTTTTAGTGGGCTGCACCTTTGGAGATGGCTTAGGTAAAGGCCTTTCTACACAGGATGCCTCATGCGAAGGACACACACAGATATGCATGCACATATGTATGTTTGTATGTCTATGTACATGGCCAGTTTTATAGAACTTGATGAAGAATTACTGAAAACCTGAGTTCCCTTTGAAAGGTAAAAGATAGTACTGCCTCAGACCACTTGTTCTGTGCATATGTTTTAAACAACTTCTGTTTAACCATTAGGTTACTGAGAAGGGCTAATGTAGACAAAGATAATTTGGGCACAGAGCTTCTCAGTGTATATTTCAGCATGAAATTAGCTGTGCAGGATTCTCAAGAATGAAGGTATCACTGGAGCAAGATGAGACACTACTGCACCACATGAATTTCTTTCCTACCATTTTCAGAAAAACCTGAAATTTTGACTATGATGGCTCATTGCTTGTAGCATGACACAACACTGGCAGGCAAGTAAGCATCACTCATGTCCTCTTGGTATCCAGGAAATAATCAGTTCTTTCTTTCAGGGCAGTTTTGCAAGTACCATTTGCCTCTTAGTTCACATCATAAGCAGTCATTTCAAATGTACATGTCCTTGGTCAACAATATAAGGCCCCAGTATAATGAAAACTTAACCTTGAGAAATAGCTAAAGTAACCAAGCTAATCTGTGATGAATGGTGGTGACCCTGAAAGGTTGCAAGTGAGGCATCAATGGGATTTAGTACTATGAGTCTCAGGAAGTTAGCACAAGGCAATAAATTCTAATCATCATACCCATACAGTATGATAAATCTCAAATGGGAAACAGTATCCTGAAGGAAAATCATAGGTCCATGTCAATATTAAATAATATCCACTGTGAGTTTATAAACACAGGATCTCAGCTGGAAGAGTTGTATGTGAATCATAGATAAGGAACTGTGTGGCCTAATGTTCTCAAGGGACCTAACATAATACCTTGGACATTTAACAATTATTAGAAAATTCTATGCTCTTGTTTTTACATATTCCCATACTTATTGCTATTGAAATAATGCTTATGCACACATTCACATTTAGGTACATGCTTGCACGCACACACACACACACACACACACACACACACACACATTCCCAGACCATCACCTGGGATCCTGAGTCCACCTAGGGGTCGACGAGCATGGACTTAGGCAGTCAGAGGTTAGCAAGGCATGTTCCAAGAAACGTACTCTTACTTTCTTCTGCATTCATTTCTTTATTAACTGGCCTCTGTCAGAATGGTGAATAATCTTGAGCAGAGGAAAATGTGCTAAAACGCTGCTCTGCACATATTCCCACAATCTCAGAGTCCACCTGACCTGACTGAAAGAAAGCTCTCAATTCACTTGTCAGCCAGTTTATCCTTCAGATAATAACAGACACAGGAAAGATATGTTTCCAGGTGACCTCCCTGAAAAGCAGTTGTTTCTCTTTTACTTTCCTTTGCACTTGTCCTAATAGCCTGTTTGGTTCTGTAGAAGTCCCATGAAGTCAGCAGTGTGATCTTCACTGTCACATCCCTGATGTCTCACTGTTCTTCATGGAACAAGCATTGCTTAGTGAATGAATGAGTGGATGTTCCATTGCCCCTCTTGTTAGCCCAGATATTAGCTTCTGAATAGTCAAAATTCTCTTCTTTAGGTCACTTCGCTCATGAAGATTTCGCTGTAATTTTCTGACTATCACAGGAGAATAGAGGACACAGGTGCCCTCCACCTTGCTCAGGGAAGGAATTCTGGTTCACCGGTGCTCCTCCAGGCCTTTCAGACTTTGGCTTCCTACTGTACAGACACTTTCCCCATTTGTGTTTCTTTTCTTGCATAACACTTTCAATTCTAGTCTCTGCCCACTATTATTTAGCTCCTCAGGTTAATTTTGACCTCAGATTAAATTTACCTCAGTTTTCTAAAAGTTTATGGCAAAGGAAGAGTATTGTACATGCCTAAATTACATGCAAATTACTTACAATCATATGTGAGATTTTCCTGAGTCTAAGAAGTTGTCATGGTTTAGGGTTTTTTCAAGGGAAAAGTTATAATTCAGGACACATCTTATAAGATTATTTTATAATCACCCAAAGAATCATATTCAAAGGACATTGCTCCATACAATGAAAATCAAAGAATTCAGCTGAGAATTTGGGTCCTAACGTCCTGCATGAGTACTAGAATACACAACAATACCTTTCATGAGTCCAACTGGAGGCCTGGAGCCCACAATCATGTCTCATGCAGGTCCTCTTCACATATCTGTACTAGAAAGGCCCAGAGGTCAATGGGGGGAAGCTAGAAAGTCTATGCCAGCAAGATGAAGGATCTTTGCTAACAGGCAGAGGGATCTGAACTGGAGCCAGGAAGCAATGCTCAAGGTAAGAGCCAGAGCTCCCCCAAAAGTACCACAGCCATCCTCAGCAACAGTGAGGTCCAGAGCTTCTCCAGCCAAGAGCAAATTTGAGTTCCCATCAGGAAAGCCGATGTTACAAGCTTCTCTAGGAAGGGGAGCAGTGTACCATCTTCCCCTCTGGAGCTAGAGAGTGCTGCTCAAGATGAGGACGAGAACTCTCTCAAAATGAACTGTAGCCATTCTCAGTGATGATGAGGTTCCAAGCTCCTCATCCAACAAGAACAGCCAAGTTCATCAGGAAAGCCAGCATGACGAGGTCTCAGCAAAATAGCCCAAGAGAACCAACAGCTTCCAAAACCTACAACAGCTTCTCCAAAACAGCTTCCCTAAAAGCCTTGCAACAGTTTCCCTACCTCTGCCTTTTATGTTACTGGCAACAATCTTCAGGTGGGCCTTCTGCACTTTGTACCACACTAATTCAATTCACCTGGGTGTAACAAGGTGACCACCACTGAAGAGTCCACTGCAAGAGCTTTGCTCACTCCCGCCCCCAGTGTTCAATCCTCCCAGAGGTACTCTGGGCCATTCTTTATCTTCTGTCTATATCCTCCTTCCTTCCTCTAACTTTTCCAAATTCAGATTATCTCCTGGTACATGTCTTGGGTAATGTTTCCACTGCCTGTGTAACCTTACTCTCGTCTCATCTTTATCATCTATGGCTATTGCTTGCAACAAAGAAGCCAGGTCTGTATGAGAGGAATTCTTTAACTAGCTCTTTTCCTTTCTTAAAGATAGGATATTATTGTTAGATTGTCATCATCAGCTAGAGTGTTCTTCTGTACTCATTGGTATTTATTTTAATCGGTGTTTCAGCACGGCTTCAGTCATGGCTACTGTATTGACCTTTGTGCTTTGGTCAGAAGGATATAGGTCCTAGCAGTTCTTTGTGCTAGTTCATTCTCTGCAGAGTCTAGTGGTACCTCACACCTACCTAGACAATAAGAAAGCCAAAGCCTATCTGTCCTGGTTTTCCTGAGGTCAAACTGAAAATGATGTCCCAAGGTGACTGTTGCTATTTATGCATCTCTGGGTTGCCTTCTTGGACACTTATCAAAAGTGAAATCTAATTAGTGCTTTTTCTAGGCTGACTCTATCCTTCCTCTTGTTAGCTCCCTGAAGTTTAAAGCTTCCTCTGACACTACAAATGCTTTTCTCACCTACAATCTATGTTGGTTTAAACATTATCTGATCCTCTATAATACAATAGTTTCATTGCTCATCCACGTACCTCTCTTTAATAACACATGCCAAGCTCTACTTACACACTTTACATTCATTTGATAGCCATTGTCAGCAAATCAAAGGAGCACAAACAAGAATATGATTGTGTAATTAATTTATTTAACAAATACTTATTGTAAAACTAAAGTGTGCTACACATTGAGGTAAGCACTGTGTGAGATTGATACTGAAATTAGATATAAATCCAAACTGTAGTGACTTAAAGTTCACTAGAAGACAAACTGTGCATAGGGAAATCTATTATACAAGTTGGATGGTGATGGCTAAGGTCAGCATGGCTGCAGCACTGCCAGGGACAAATTAAAACTCTGTTAATATTCTAAATGATGTCATTCACTGTGGCTGTTTAATCATAACTTTAATATCTGGGCAAGTCATTATTTGCTAGGCTATTTTTGTCTATCAAGCAAGGTAATTTTGAAAAAGAATAGCTCTGTCTGCTGTTTCCAAATCTCTCCATTTTTCTGTCTAGGGTTCTAGGGATGTTTTACTGAAAATTGTTCCTAAGCATACAAGGTAACACAATAATATTTACTATAGCTATGCCCTGGATGAATGGCAGTTAACACCATCAGCTGACAACAAGAAAACAATATAAGAATGATAATATTAAGGTTTGCTCTTATGACATGAACACTTTTCTCCTAAAGGTCATTCTCTGCTTGTATAAATATGAGAGACACTTTCTCTAGAGAGTTAATTAACATGGAAGATGAAAAGAGCAGTAGACTTGACATAAAACAATCTCTAGATGCAAATTCCATGCATGCAACCAATGAATTTATCACTAATATAGTTACGCACTAATTATCTCACTTGACTTTTCTGAAATCCATCTACATGGTGAGGACAACAGTAGAATTATTGGGATCAAATGAACTAAGCTGGAATATTTCAAAAAATAAAAAGCATCTTATGTGCATTAGTAATACAACTAAAAACCTGAATACATCAATGGGAAAATAAAGCTTCAGCTTTAAACAGCAAAAATCTGTGAAAATATTGGTAGGAAATTCATCATTCTTTGTATTTAGAATAGTTTCCTTCATATTTGTTTATATTGCATCACAGATGCCTTCTGTTACACACACAATTTGCTTTCTTGTCAGAACTGCACACAACATTTATTTTTCTATAGACATTCTGGGTACACGGTGATTTGTTCATTCTTAAGCTTTGTGTGGAGACTCATTTATCTCAGAACTAGAGTTGATTTTATGAAAGACACAGAACACAGCAGCTAGCATCAGGAAGCCATATAAGTAATGATAATGTTAAGCTTTGCTTTTATAAAACGGACAGTTTTTCTCTTAGACGTAATACACTGTACAAAACATTCTGTGCTCTTTAATAATGAAAGTATCTAGTTGCATAATATATTTTACATGAATTAATTGAACACTATGTCATTCATCAAGGACATAGCTATAGTAAATATCATTGTGTTACCTTGTATATTTAGGAACAGTTTTGAGCAATTGTAAACACACATCCCCAAAACCCTAGGGCAATTTATATCCTCTCTATTGTTTTTTATATCTGGAAGTAGTACCAAGTAGTTTTCAGTAAATGCTCAGTGCCAAGTATCTCTCAAGCTTTCAGGCCAGAAAGTTATTTTTCTCTACTCTTAATGTACTGAAGAAATGAAGAGTTTTACAACTTTTCTCTCTGGTCTACTCAAATATGTAATAAAGGAACTTTCACAATATTGTTAATTTTACTTTTCATCATTTTCCTTTATATTACATTCATAACTGAAGACAGAGAATAGTGGGCTACCATTATCTTTAAAATAACACATAATATATCCACAGACAACTGTATTATTCATTGTCTTTATTCTTCAGATCCTTCCTGACTTTTCTCTCAAGGCTAGGGTCAAACATCATTGTGATTTACCCCTTGTTACTCTCTCTCTGGGCCAGGTGTGCATGCAAGGAAAACTCCAAAAAGTGCCAAAAATTCCAGAGCCTGGACTCCATCTTTGTCAGAACACCGACATCCTGGATGAGGCATATGCAGATGTTGTTAGTGCCATTCTGTGGTGTGTGTGTGTGTGTGTGTGTGTGTATGTGTTTGTGTGAGTGTGTGTGTGTGTACAACTCTTTATTATCCTACTATCATGGACTACGAGAGCCAGCTTTTGTAGTGTTACATGGTAGACAGGTATGGAGAAATAGGTTATCTTCCCAGATGCCAAATACTATAAGCTAGAAAAAGTATTTTTAAAAACTTAGTGCACAAGAAGTTGACCAAAAGTAGGCACATATCTGAAAGGATTTACTCAGGAAGGATTGATTTGTTGTTGCAGAATGGTTTGTAACCTTAACTCTGACCAGTCCTGCTCCTTCCACTCCCAAACTGCTGAAAGGCATAGCTTCACTGAATAGAGAAGGCAAGCTAAGCTTAGAGTGGGTTGCAGAGCAGCCAAAGAGTTTACAAGAGGCCTTTACAAACAGCAGTCAGGAGATCTCTGGAAGAACAGAAGAAATGGGTAAGGGTTCTTCCGGTTCCTGGCTCACTGACAAGCCACGTAGCCTGTGTAAGGCCAGGGAGCAAAGGAAACCCAAAGAAACGTGTGACATGCTTCTACCTCTGAGTGTGTTCCTCCTGGTTAGGGTCTTTAAAGGAGTAAGATTGGCAATATTTAGTGTTAGTAAGAAGTTGGTGTCAGCTGGAACCCCTTGTACTGTTAGTGAGAATACAAAATGGCACAAACACTGAGGAAAACTCATTGCAAGTTTCTTAGAACATCAAAACTATACTTACTACATGACTCAACTGTTCCACTGACTAAGAGATATGGGTATCTATTGTTGCTAAACAATTTTATGGAACTATGCCTAGTGGCATTGTTCATAAGTATACCCAAACTGAAAGACACATATGTTCATCAAATGCTGGATGGATCAATAAAACATATGTCATGCATACAAAGAGCTATTGCTCAGCAATTAAAGAAGAACAAACTGAGATACTAACAATTCAGCTAAATATAATAAACTTTATTTTAGGTGGAAGAATCAAGGCACATAAGTTTGCATTCTGCTATTCCCTTTAGTAGATATTCCACAACAAGTAAAAGTAGAACAATAGGAAGCCAACCAAGAGATCGCAGGTGGCCATTGATGGCCCTGATTGCTGCATAAAGGATGCTGGGGAACATTTTGGGGATGAGGGAAAAGTGATTAGCTTGACATTGCTGCTAGTTTCAAGGCTATATGCATTTACGCAAGATCATCAAACTATTTACTTAAAATATGTGTATAATAACATTATTGCACGAAAGTTACACTTTTATAAAGTTATAAAAAGTGATTAAAATTCTTTATGTATTGTCTAGCAATGTCTATAAGTGAGGGAGTGAGGTGTATAAAGACTTCCACTCCTTTGCTTTTGGGTCTACTTCCCAATTTATTGCTTATATTGATTTTGATTAATTCAATTAATTTCAATTTCTGAGCCTACATCTCAAGCTGTATTTTAATTTCTGAGAGAATCACAACAGTGTTTGTGTAGCACTGGGTTGACACTTGATTCTCAGATGTTATATTTTATTAGTATTATATATTGTAAATTTAACTTATCAGTATTGATGTAATCTGATTATGATCTTTTATACTTCCTATATTTTCCACCTATATTTTTGAAAAACTGCCTCTCTTATAAGATAAAATTATAAAGAAATAGCCTATATTTCCATTGAAATAGAGTTTGGTTATCATAGGACAGAATGTACATAGCTTTTTAAATTCAATGTCACTGGGTGCCCAGCAAATACTAAGGCACTCAGAAAGATGCGTGACACTTTGTAACTACCTCTAAAACTAAGGCTGACCATCAACATGCTATCAGACAGAAGAGAACCTCCACCAATTGAAAAGATATAGGAAGCAAAAAGAGCTGGAACTGGAGACCATCATGTTAAGTGAAATAAGTCAGATGACAAACATAAATATTATAAGTTCATGCTACATGATAAATCCAAAATATACATAAATGCGTGGATAAAATAAATAATGTTGGGGAACTAGCAGACAGACTTTTGGAGATGAAGAAGGGGAATGTGGGAGGTAAGGAAGACAGAGGGAAAGGGTTTAAATTGATCAAGATACACTGTATGTGTA
>PVKN010006030.1:0-29397 GCA_004027915.1 Capromys pilorides
CACAGGAATGTGCCGGCCTCCTCCTGGCCACGCTGAGTCACGCTGGTCTATTTCACACACACACACACACACACACACACACACACACACACACACCAAGAGCTTGAGAGATCTACCCGGGACCCTCTTTGATGACCAATACGTTTTGGTTTTGATGCTAAAGAGGGGCTGTGCCCTTCCTGAAAAGAGCTATGTGCTTTCTGAAGCTCTAGTGAGACTTTGCTGCACCTTACGTTCTCCAAAGTGTTTCGTTGTGGGGTCGGAAAGCAGAGCTCTAGGAGCAGGAGCAGGAGGGGCGGCACACGCCTGACCTCTTCATCGTCTTCCAGCAGCTCTTTGAGCATGAGTCACTGGGATCGTTAGCACCCAAGGGTGCTGCTCAGGCTCAGCACCACGTATCCGGGGTGGCTGCCCTCCTGCCTCACAGGGACCACCAAGGCCTGCAGATTTGCACCTCTCCCTAGCCATGTGGCCAGGCTTGCTGAGGATAGAAGCGTGCTGTGTGTGTACTGCTCGCTGCTGCCCGAAGACCTAGGCTGGCTGCCTGGTAGCTCCTCAGCAATGATTCAGAAATGGACGGATCAGCAAAAGCAGTGGTATTGCCTGCAAGGAGAATGGAAAACTGTGGTGCTAATGTGAAGATTTCTGTATCCTAGTTAGCACATTCTTTGAAAAGAAGTTCTCATTAGGGAGGTAAGTATCCCCAGCTCATCCACACGCTCCAGTTTGCGCCCAGCTTGATTGCATCCCTGGGTTCTTGGTAGGTCTGCCGGCCAATGCCACAGCCAGGCAGACACCCCTGTTAAGTGATGCTGCGAAAGCACCTCCCTCTCTATAGGAGAGGGTGAGCCTCAGGTGGATCTACTCCCAGCCGGTGGGCTGACCCAGGGAAGGTCTTTGTTCCCTAACCACTTACTTTTTGGTAGAACGCATTTCTTCCCCGGAAGCTTTCCTCCCTAGCCCTGTCTTCCTTCTTTTCTGCCTTTCCTTCCTTGTTTTCCCCCTCCTTCCCTCTCTCTGTCCCTTCCTTTCATCTTCCTTCCTGTTTTCTTCCTTTGTTTCTTTTTAGTTGTGGTAGTCCCTGCAAGCAGCATTTCTGACCCCTGGAGCCTTTCGAGGGGAGAGCTGTGAACCCAGAGCTGAGTCCCCACCTTCCTCTCTGGCCTGCATGTGCCTCCCAGCACAACCTGCCAGAGAACAGCTGGTGACAGTCATTGCCAGGAGTGCCTGCAGAGGGTCCCCAGGGAGCCCTGACACTGATTCAGTGCTCACCACCACCTCCCACGTGTTCAGAGCTCCAGCCCAGCTCCCAGTAATGACGGTTAAGGAGCTGATTGCATCCTACCCCCCTGCCTTGGCAAGATCCTAGTGGGCTCTGATCCCATTCGAGTGATTGCTCACGGAAGGTTATTTGCCGGGCCTGTGAGAAAGAGAGGGCAGTGGGGCTGGGCCCGCAGTGCTTTCTGCTTTGGGCAGTGCTGTCCTTAGTTCCTGGGGTTGTGCACAGCTCAAGTTTCCTCAGGAAAAAGAGGCTGAGCTTGCAGTGTGCAGACCAAGGCTGTAGCTGGGAAGCTGCAGGACAGACGGCTGTCTGTATCTGTCTCTCTGTGTTTGTGCGACGGCTCTGTATTTCTTGTTCTCTCCTTGTTCACAGGCATTCTCTGCTAAGTCCCTGGGGCAACCCCTAAAATTTTCTGTCTACTTCATTGCCACAGCCCTTCTCTACTGTGGCAACTATTGGAACAGTCCTCTTAGCTTCACTTCTTCCTGTGGATCCACTCCATATTTTAGGGTTCTGAGGAGAGGAATCTGATAGACAGGCCTCATCCTCAGGGTTGCGGGCCACCAACCCAGCCTGCCTGGACTCCCTAAGCAGCATGAGTCCACTCTCTGGGTGACCCTGCATGAGGAGAGCTACCCGGGAGATCTTGCAGTGAGACACAGGCACATAGCCTTAAGAGCCTCTGCCGGAGGATCTTGGCAGGCCCTTGAGTGAGCAGAAACAGTTGGCAGAACTCTCACACAGCACACATTCCTCACATATATGGGACCGAAGTCCTTAGTCAGAGTCACTCATGACCACCATAATCTATTTGCCAGAAACTGGCTTGGGAGTGAGATTTAATCCCTGTTTGGACCACCAAGATAAGGAGACAAATATGCTTGAGCTTTCTAGAAAAAAAAAATTATTTTTAAGAATAAGCACCGAGTCCACATCTGTGACTCCAGCACTTCAGGAGGCTAGGCAGAAGGGTTACAAATTTGAGCCCACTCTGTGCCACATAGGAACTTGGCAAGGGCCCACCTCGGGCTTGTTCTCGTGATGCACTAGGGTTCCTGTGTATCTCTTACCTGTGCATATGTGAACCCTGTCTTCTCTTAGGATCTGGTGCTGCCTTACTGCTTGCAGCTGCTTGCTTATGAAATATCATTTTTCCTCAGTATGACAAGATCCTGAAGAAGAGGCATCACTCCTCTTTCATCCATCTAATAAACGTGGACAATACCCACCGTGTTCCATACACTGTACTTAGCGCTAGGGTCATGAAGGTGCATATCCCATAGTTCCCATCCTCAGAGAGCTCCCAATTGGTCAGGGGACAGTCATTTCCCTATCTTAGGGTGATGCTGACATGGCACCTGACACCATCTCTGGGTCTGCGTCCAGGATTAGGACCCACCAGCCTCTCACTATGAATGAGGTGTGTGTCTTCAAATCCCACAGCACCCATGAAGTCAAGGGATGGTGTGTAGGCCTTGTTTGAGAGCAGGTGGGAGCTCTGGAAAGTTTTCTATGGCAGGCTTTGGCAGTGGAAAACCTTTGAAATGATTTGTCATCCATGAAATGCAGGGATCTAGCCAAAAGACCTGGTCTAGGAGAAACCTAGAGGTAGATGTGCTTCTGATGTGGTGACATAGACTAGGTATGGCGCTGACAAAGGCTGGGCCTACTGCTTCTGTTTCCCAGCACAGCAGATGGAAGCATTGCTAGGAACGTCCCATGGCCCGACTCCTGTATTTTTCTGTGACAGAATTACTTTTTTTTTTTTTTTTTTTTTTACTGTTGTTGTGTTTCATTTTGTTGTTAAACTCACTTGATGTCTAGAGAGGGAGCTGCATGACAAAGTTAGAAACTTGAGGGGTCTTGGTCCCTTTGACCAAGGGACCAATGGAGTCAGTGTCAGCAGGAGGTCCTGTGAAAGAACATATGTGACAATACTGAGTCCTTATGAGATTTTCTATGACTGCAACTCAAGTAGGATCCTGACACTGGGTTGACAGTGAAAGTCTCCCACATATGGCACCCCCCAGAAAGGGACAGAGAAGACCACTATTTCTATAGGTTACATTTCAGGTTTTTGTGAAACATTCAGTTGTAGCTTATTTTCAGTTACTAATCTCAAATACCAGCCATTCCACAATTAAACAAATAAGACAGTCATTTCCTTACAATCATGGGTTGTATGGGTCAAGGATTTGGACAGAGCCCAGCAGAGTGGTTTGCCTGAGCTCCAGCATTTGGAGAAGACTGAAAGCTAAAGATTACTGAGAGGTTTAGCATTTCTTCACTCAGCACTGTAAGCTCAGAGTGGGGCTGAAGCGAAAGCTGCACAGAATGGGTTCTGTCCACCAGAGCACTTCTGTGTGACTCGCTTGGGGCTGAGTCTCTTAGGGCCTGACATCTAGATTCTGAGAGAGTGTCCCAACAGAAAGATGTAGAGGCCACATGACTTTTAAAAGTTAGCTTCAGAAGTATCATAGCATCACCTTACCCTATGGTTATTCCTTATTCTCCATAGCAGTCGATCCCAGGATACCTGCTTGCTATTGCCGGGGCTCAAGTCCCTTGTATGAAATGGAATAACCCAATGCAATAGAAACACTATGATCCTAGTAGTTGTGCTGCATTGTTTAGGAAGTGATGTACTTCTTTAGAACAGATGCAATTTTTTTTTCAGGTATTTTTGAACTAAAGTTGGTTGAATAGGTGAATACCCATAGGAGGAGTGGAAAAGAATTTGAGGCATGTTTAAAGAAAGCCACAGGCTTTCACGCATTTTCAGGATCAGGTAGCAGACTCAATTCACAGCCAACAGGTGGTGGTGGAAGCCCAGTGTGAGTGAAATGGTCTTGGGATATTGTGGGAAATGCAAAGAACATGGGAGGAAGCCCACAGAAAAGGCTATGAAATGAATCATTTACTGAAGCACTGCTCTCTGTAGGTACCACCTCTGCAGGCAGTGGATCTTTGATCTGGCCCAAGCAGAAGAAAGATCTCAGTTCTCTGAGCCACTAAATACCTCTTGGTATCAGGCAAGGATCCCTCAGAGTCCTGCTTCTCAACTTAAAGGTGCACAAGAATGACTTCAGGAGGTTTATTCTAAATATAACCCCCTGGGCCCTCACCCAGAGAGTCTTGAATCTGGACCTGTGCTGGGCTTAGGATTCTGTCTTTTTAAAACAAGTTGCAGCTGTTCTCTGGCTGCAAAGCTGGGCTGGCCATATTTAGAAATGTTAGTTTTGTGTGTATAAATAGAAGGTTAAATTCAAGCAAGGTTTTCAAACTGTGTTCTTTGAGATGCAAGGAACTCCACATAGGATACCCATGGTAGCAACTGATTTTGCAGCTAGCCATAGGATGTCTGCCCAGTGCTTGGCACAGGGCTGGATAGTGGGGTTACAGAGTTTTCAAGATGGGCTCTATGTCTGCTGCCTGGAGCTATGATACAGAGGAGAAACCGCCATAGAGAAAGGTGCTACAGAGGAGAAGCAGGGCCCTGGCAGGGTCAAAGCAAAAGGACAGAGCCAATGGAATATCTTGTGAACTTCTCCTCCCACTGCATGATGAGTCTAAGGACAGAATTCCAAGATTAAAACTCTTGGCTTGGGTGATCTGCAAGAGTCTTTGCAGCTGGTGAACTTTTGGTCCAATAGTCTACTTGGGAACAGTCAAAAAAACCACAATTCAGTTGCTGGGTTTAAATTCTGCCTGAGATCTCAAGGTCACTACCTTTACTCTAATAGCTGTGAGGCTCTTTGTTTTGTGTCATAGTCTGAATATAGTTAAAAGCAAACACCTTAAAAAAAAAACCACACTTGAATCTCGATGTTTTAATTTGTATCTCTCAAATGATCAGTGAGGTTGAACATTTTTTTTGTACATTTATTTGCTATTTATGCCTTTTTCATCTGAGAAGTGTGTATTCATCTCAGATGCCCATTTTTGGATTGGTCTCTAGATCTGTCAGGTCTTTTTTTTAGATCTTAATGTGTTCTTGGTGGTAGTCCTTTGTCTGAGGAACAGCTGGTGAACATTTTTTCCTATACTGTGAGTTGCCTCTGCTGTTGGTGTACAAGAGCCTTTTAGTGAGGTGAGATCTCAGCTGTTGATTCCTTGTATTAGTCCTGTGTGGGCATGGTTTTATTCATGAAGTCTTTGCCTACACCTATGTCTTTAAGAGTTCTACCTGTACTGTCTTCCAGGAAATTTAGTGTTTCTGTTTTAATATTTAGATCTTTGACCCATTTTGATTTTAATTTAGTGCATGGTAAAACATAGGTCTAGTTTTAATCTCCAGAATGTGGAAAGCTAGTTTTGGCTTCTTTGTCAAAGATAAGGAGGAGGGTGACTATGCCTTGAGTTGTTTTTGCATCTTCTAATCTGTCCCATTGATCTTTAGTTCTGTTTTGTTTTTTAACAGTATCATGCTGTTTTCGTCACAGTAACTTTTTAGTATAAATTCACCTCAGGGATTGCAATGCCCCCTCCTTGCCTTTGTCTCACTCTAGAGGGTTATTATCAAGAAATAAACCAGTAACAAATGCTGAAGGGGACTGGGTAAATGAACACTGTTTAACTGCTGGTGAGAGTGAACTGGTGCAACCAGTGTGGAAATAAATGTGGAGATTCCTTAAAAAATTACAAGTGGAGGTTTCATTTGACTCAGCTATTCGTTTTCTTGGTATATTCTCAAAAGCATTAAAAGCATTATACCCGAGCATACACCTTGAGATCATACTTTTAAGTGAAATAAAGTGGACACACAGATATAAATTCCACATGGTTTTTCTGATGTGAGAAACCAAAAATATCATTAAGGACCAAAGTATATAACTGAGGTTGTGAAAGAGGAAGAAATTGTTCAAACAGGAAGGGGAGCTAGGTATGGGGGAGGGGGAAAAAGGAAGGGAAAAGGAAAAAAAAAAAGGAAAGGACAATGAAAAGGTAGTTTTGTTTTGTAAATGGGGAAAGGAAGAAGGATTGAATGGAGGGGAGCAGAATAGAGATTTAAAAAAAGAATCAAGACATATCATGTACAGGTACAAATCCCTCATGATGAAAGTGATCATTAGGTATACCTAAAATGTACCAATAAGTGTAATTAACTAAAAATAAACAAAATCCTCCAAGCACTTTATTGTTGGAGACTGAGCAACGGGTCAGGTAGTGAGGACTAAATATCAATCCTGCTGTAGGCAAGAAATAGCAGAGGGCCTGGGAAGATGTGTGTCCCCAGGTGGCTGTGTGTGCCCTGGGCAACAGCTCCACATCCCCGAGTCTTACGGGGCTCCATCCACCAAGCGGGCACCGTGGTTCCCTCCTCTTAAGGAGAAAGTTGACGTATACAACACTTACTAGGCCAGTGCCAGATACTTAGCGAGCATTCAGTAAATGATGGTCATTACTAATTGAAGTATCTTTCCTATGCGTGTTATACTTGTCAACACCTCTGAAAATGTTTAGTAAATGAGAGCGGTAATTGCACAGCTTAGGAGCTGCCAAGTGTCAGGGCTTTCCCAGGCCAACCTCTTCTCTCTGGGGAAGTTCTGCAATGCTTTTTAACCGTGTGTACCTGTGGGATGACCTTAATGTTAGAGTGGGAAGACAGATTTTGCACCCAGTCTGTTCTGTTTTATTTATTTTTGTTTGTTTGTTTTGTTTTGTTGGGTTTTGCCAAAGAGAGTCAGTTAACTGTTTCCATTGAATCAATACATAAATATCCAAATTTGACATATGAGGTTTCCATGTTTATTAGAATAAAAATCATGCCCATATATGTTGAACTTGTATTTTTTGCATCTTCATAGATTACCTTTCCTTGAGTGTAAGTCCACAAACACTTTGTTTTTTGTTTTGATAATTAAAACTACACAACCCTTCTTGAGGCAGCGCCCCTATCACTTTGTGATTTGCGGGGTGGGATCCTCATATAAACTTCTGGAAGATGTTTTGCCTTGGTTTCTTTGCCTCCAACAGTGAAAATAATGAGAGGATTAAGCTTCAGCACTGCCTCAGAGGTTAAATCCAGTTTGTGACACATCTTTGGTGCTCACTAAACCACCCTTTGCTCTTTTATGTGTTTCGACTCATGAGAAATGTTAGTGTTGTTGACGTACATGTTTTCCATGACAGACTCATGTAAAATGTAAATTAGTTTCAGTTTCTTGCATTTGATGGTTTTAGAGGCAACAAAATCTATGTTGCAGTGGGAGCTGTGCTCTCAGTTTGAAGTAGGGTGTGACATCCTGCCACCAATTGTAGGTGTCAATTTGACAAAGCCATTTGCCTAGCCAGAAAAGGCCGATTTCTACTAGGCAGGGAGACAGCGACTGTGAAAAGAGATGGTGGTGGTGGTGGTGAAGTATTCAGAATTGCACTTATGCCAACCAGCTGATGGCATCCGCTGCAGACAGAATCGGATTGCCTTGCAGAAATACCGAGTAAGGACCTCCTGGTGCAGAAGTTCACCTTGCCCTTTTGCAAGTGCCGAGAGCGAGGCACAGGGCACAGTGGTGGCCAGTGGCCTGCTTCTATCCCCAGGTTAGCCTCCTGGTCCTTGCCGGTTGCTTGGCTGCAGCTGTCAACTTCAGCACAGGTATGAACATTCAGAAACCCAAAGAGTGCGCCGCTGACTTTCCAGGCGGCTCCCTCCACCCCCCCCCCCAGGCCTTCCTCAGCGCAGCGCCGCTTCCTCAGGCTTCTCCTTCCCAGGCCACGCCTTGTAACCTAGCTTACTGGGATGCCGATAAATGTGGCTTTTATTCTGGGAACAGGGGTGCATGGGAATGGTGTTTGAGAAGGATTAGCAGGCTGTGGTTTCAGACACAGGGGTTAGAACTCCAAACATAGACCAGGGTCAAATATGCCAACACTGGTGCCACCTACGAAGCATGGACCTAGCGCTTTCTGTTGTGATAGTGAGTAGAGAAACGGGCCCAACTGTGATGAAGAAAACATCTCCCTTTGGCACAAGACCTGGGCTCTGGACAAACATCTCCGGGGATCATGAGTTTAGGGTGAAGTTTCCCAGGGTATTAAATACTATACGCTTATTTAGTACCGAGTTCCTTCCTACTGTGGAAAATATAAGAATTACTATGGGGGAGGCTGTAAATTACAGAGATGTAAACACGGTGCAAAACAGCCAATGCTTGATATTTGAGTACTGTATAATAAAAAAAAATCATTTGAAGTATTAAAGATAAATTGGTCTTATAATGATAATTTTAATATACCTCAAATAGTTGTTTAATTTAGATTTAATTTTCCATTAAGAAAACCTACTAAAAATTATAAAACTTACTATATTTGATTGTTTAAAGGAATCTGAAAGGCATTCTGTAAATTGACTTACTGCCTAATACTTTGAGTACTTTCAATTTATCATAGTTTAAACAATGGGAGGGGATTAATGAACCTGTCACTTGGCCTCCTTGTTTAAAGATATTTAGGTTTATTGCTATATTCAGCAAGAGACTTTGAAAAAATGGCTAAGCGTATGTTTAAATGCATGCTTAAGTTGAATCCAAAGCCCTATGGAAAATGATCTCAGTCATTTTCATAATATAATACGCAACCTTAACTACTCTGTTCTATAGCAAAAGCTGCCTCACAGATGAGAATGTACTGACATACATTTAAATATATACTGACATATCAATCTTTTTGAATATATATATATAAATTTACATTATATTTCTATTATATTACATTTATATTTTTATGATTTTTGAATATATATTATATATATAACTGCCAGCTCAGCCTGTTCTGGGGGTGGGGCTGGCACAGCATGCGGTGCTGGGGATTGAACCGTGGTCCCTGTGGTTGCCTAAGCTTGCCTAAGCAGGTGCTTTAGACCACTGAGCCATCTCACTGGTCCTGACATATCAACCTTTATCATTGTTTATTCACATAAAAATGAGAAGTTCTGGGAGAATTCTTTTTCTTTCTTTCTTTCTTTTTTTTTTTTTTCTCTTAGTTACTTTTTACTCGTTGCTGGGTTTTTCTTTCCTAATGCTAAGTTTGTTTCCCTGTTTGTTACTCCGTATTGCTCCACCGTGGGGTACTCTTGGGCCTCTGTTTCAGTGAAGGACCGTCTCTCACCAGAGGACTCAGGGAGTTTAGCAGGCAGGGCACGCTGCCCTTTCTTTGGTACAGCAGAGTCCTCAGCCAAGCCTGCCGTGTATGCCCCTTACTGGAAGAAACTGCACTTTCTCTCTCCCTCTCTAGATCCTCGCTGGCCTTGGCTTTTCCTTCCAGTGCTGAGGGTGGCAGTCAGTGAGCAGCCCGGGACAAGAAGGCAGGATCTGTGTGTTCAGACCCAGCTCAGGTGTTTCCCTGCTGTGCGGCCTTGGGTTTCTTATCTAACTTTCCAAGTCTTGGTTTCCTCATTTGCACAAGTGGAATCTTGCTTGCCTCTCCTATGACATCATTATGAGGGCCAAGTTAACACGTAAGACTCTTAGGATAATGGCTGGCCCCACAGGAGAGCCTCAATGTGTTCCTTTTTTTTTTTTTTTTTTGGTGCAGGTTCTCACTACGCAGCTCAGATTCATAGTGATCCTCCTGCTTTCTTCCTTCCTTCCTAATGCTGGGGTTGTAGGTGTGTGCCGCCACATCCAGACTCCATCAGCTGCTCAATGCTTCAGTTGGGGCTGGCATGGCATATGGTGCCAGGGATTGAACCCTAGCCCCTGCACTTACTTAAGCAAGCACTTTGTTCTCTGAGCTATACTGCTGGCCCTGTTACTTACTATAATGTTTTTGTCAGTTACCATGACGTTGTGTGATTACTAAGACCTGGTTGCTAAACTTTTTGCTGTTGTTTGATATAGGGTCTCACTATGCAGTTCAGAGCTGTAGTGATCCTCTTGTCTCAGCCTCCACAGCACTGGGATAACAGATGTGCATCACCACACTTGGTTTTGGGCCAGCTTGGCCCACCCGGGGTTCCAGGCCTGGCAAGGAATGTTACCAGGAATCGAACCTGGGTCCTTGTACTTTCCAGGAAGGCACTTAGACCACTGAGCTATCACCCCAGCCCTGCTGAACTTTTCTTATAACTAGACAGTGGTCCTTCACTTATCTCAGCTGTTACATTCCAGAACCCCCGCCATAAGTGAAGTCAGCGAAGTAGCGACATCGTATTTATTTTAGTATTTTTATATATTTTAAGGCTTTACAAACCCTTCCCACACTTTAACAAACCTTTCCCACATTTTAAAAACACTTACAGTATTCTTAACCATTTTCTAAATTCATAAACCTACGTAATTTTAGCAATATATGTATATTGTATGGTACTGCAAAATCCAGTGATAAAGTGAAAACTTCATGATAAATAATATAGATTCAAATTTTTTGAAAAACTGAGAAATGGTGAGTCTGTGAAAGTCTAACTGTGAAATAGCGAGGGACTACTGTCTGCATGGAACTATGTCTGTCCACTGCATTCCTTTCCTTCTCCTTGCAGTTGAACTAGGATTAGCTTCTGTCTCTTATAAGTAAAATTATCTGTCTACAGCAAGCTCAGAGTAAAATAGGCATGCCCAGGATGGAGAGCAGAGCCCCGGGCCTGCGGCCGGGCCTTCCGGGCCTGCTCTGGCAGTTTCTGCTCCCTGCTGTGGCCTGGGGGCCACGAGGAGGCGGCCGACAGCACTCTGACCTCGTGGTCCATGGCTCTGATGGCCACCTTCAGCTATGGTGCCTCCAGGGTGCAGGATCATGTGCAGGATTGGGATTTCAAACACAGGAGTCCTGTCCAAAGAAACCTATGATGCAACAGCCTCTGTACAAAACAAATAAATCAACGAATGTAGTATAATCCAGAAAGGTCATTTGATGAAGAAGAGGAGGAGAGAGCAAGGGAGGAATCGGAAGGAAAGGAGATGAACAGCAGCAGCAGCAGAGCAGCCAGACATGAGCTGGTCACTCGGTATGCGCTTCCGCTACTCCTTGTCCTCTGAGCAGTAAAGGTGGCGGCTCTTCAGACCTTCCTGGGTGGCCTTGACTCCCTGCCCCGGTCCTGTTCCTTTTCCACTCTGCTCCCAACATGGGTGATGCCCAGCAGTGGTGAACTCCTACTAAGCCTGCTTGTCCCAGTGCTCTTCTGCCTCCACCCCTCTGTGCCTTCCTTTCCTCCTTACCACCTTGTCGAGCCAACAGTGACCACCTGTGCTGGAGCCCCGGCTCCCACTCTGTCCCTCCCAGAGACAGTCCTCAGCCTCTGCCACACTGCTATCTTCCCCCTGCCATGGCACCTCCCATGTGGCCCCAAGTTAGCCCTCATTCAATACGCTTGGGCGCAGAGTGTGTGTCCTTGCCTCCTTCTCTGTCCACTGCCTGCCTGGTGCCCTGCACAGAGCCCCTGCACAGCACCGGTACTTACTGGTTGAGTAAGACTTGCTGAGGTGAAGTACCCAACGCACTAAGTTGAGGAAGGGAAGGTTCACTTAACTCAGGGTTTGTGGAGGTTTCAGTCCATGATCAGCTGCCTTCAAGGCAGGGTAGCAGGACGATGGAATAACAGGTCAGGGCAGCAGAAGACAGCAAAAGCAGCAAGAGCAAGGGGGCGGGGTGCTTTTTCTCCCTTATGTTGTAAACCAGCTGCCCCAGCACACCTGCTCCGTGCCCTCCTCTTCCTCAGTCTCGGGATCTTTTCAGTGTAAGGATTCTGGCTCTCTTCTGAGTTAAGCAACTCAGGTCGACACAACGTGCCAACCACTACACCTCCCAAGCTTCGTGTTGTCCCTGTGCTTAGCAGGTTGAGTGCTGCCGATGCAGGAGCAGGGCCAGCAGTGGCAGAAGCACCTGTGTAGCTTCTGTATCTGTTCTGACACTGGCGATGCACAAGGGAACAGGCTGTCTCCCTTATTTTTATTGATGGGTGTTGTTATGGTTTGTGTCCCCCCAAAGCCTCAGGCAGTCATGGGCCAGCTTCTAGAGTCTGTAATTCATTCTTGATCCAATGCAGGAGTTAGGAGTGTGAGTGCTACACACATCCAGGGGCAGATAGTCTGCATAGAAATGTAAGGAGGAGAGAGAGGCTTGCTGGCCTCCGCAGCTGCTGCCCATCCTTGGCTTTTTGCTGTTTTCCATAGCTGCCCCTTGCCCTGTGACACTCTGCCTTGGAGCCAGCTGAGTATGGACTGAAACCTCCACTAACTGACAGCTAAATACACCTTTCTTTCCTAAATTTTGGGTGTCGAGTATTTTGTCCCAGCATGAGAGAAAGGTAACTGAGACAGGTATCAATGCCAGTAAGGGCCTCATAAAAATGCTCAAACACAATCTAAATAGGATAGCACATTCATCCACACTTGGATGGCGAGGCTCCTCGAGTGCAAGCCCATTGTGACTTCTGCCAAATGGAAAGACTGCCATGTTCTGTGGTCTCAATGAAGGGCTATGTGAGCTGTCCACAGAAACAGAATGATGGCACCGGAAACCAGGAAACGGCAGGGCTTGGTGTCGGGATGAAATGATTTGGGTACCAACTCCCATGAGCAATGTGCAGCCCTGTGATACTAGGGTTAAAGCAAATATGGCAGTGCCATTCTCCGGAACAGTGTGGCAGTATTGAGACCACTCACGGCGTCTGTTTTTAGGTGGGAATCGGCAAAATCCCGCAAGTGCGGACAAGACCCTGAGAGGTGCATATCCACACTCTCAGAAGAGACCATGGTGCGGCCTGTGAGAACTGAGAAACCAGCTGCTCAGTCGCAGTTTACGAATTCATGTAGCAATGATGATTTTATTCCTGCAACTGTACCTGTAAACAGGAACTGTACGACAACACCAAAAGAGATTTAAAATAAGGCAAACCAAAACCTGCTTTGAACACTGTCCAGAAAGAAGATATCCTAGTACAAGAGAAAACCCCTAACAGGAGGTGGCCTTAGGTGACAAGGTCTTCCAGGGAGGCACAGAAGCAGCTCTGGCTTCACCGGTGAAGGAGCACCCACCCATCACAGGGATGTGCACAGGTCTCAGGACAGAAGCATGGAAGAACACGGCAGTAGTAAAACAGAAACATGAGCAGGTCTCTGCGTGTCGCTAGCTGCAGCGTAGCTGGTGACTGCTTAGATTTGGACTGGATCACAGAGGAAGGTGAAGCCTGTGATGTTCAAGGGAAAAGAAAAATGCGTGAAGCTGAAGTGAGGCACCCGAAGATTCTTCAGCAGGCAGGGACAGCAGTGGAGCCAGGGACACTGAGCCAGACAAGACAGCTGGAGAAGACCCTGGGAATGATTCTGATTGTGATGAGGTGAGATAATGAGGAAGAATCCACTATGAGAAAAGGCATAGTAAAGGAAAATAAAAAGAAGGAAGTGAAGATAAAATCCCCAGTAGAAAAGAAAGACAAGGGATCTAAATCCAAATGTCATGCGTGGTGACTGAAGCGGACTCTGCTCCAGCTACCATCCAATCGGAAGCCCAGTCCTCATGTCCTTCTTTGGAGGCCACTGGGAAAGGCCTTAGCTGAAAGCAGGAGGACAAAGTGGGTCCCGCCAGCATCTTTAAGTAGCAGCAGGATAGCAGCCCACCGGCTGGTGTGGCCGCGACGTCCCCAGATCAGAATTTCTGCCTTGGCTTCTCCAGGTGAGCACGCGGTGAGCTGCTCTGTCCAGCCGAGTGTGGTATGGAGAAGTGCTGGACTGAGGGCGTCACAGTCATGCAGGTGCATCTCAGATGGCTGATTTGTGTTTGTAGCTGAGGAGGGACTGTGCCACAGAGGAGCCCCTTAACGTGTCATAGAAATGATTTTTGAGACTGTGATCCTCTGAAAAGGTCGGCAGGACCTTGGGAGAGGTTCGTTTATAAGTTGTCTTCTCTTGTCATTCCTTCCTAAGTGCATGCTCTGCTCTCTTATGTGTCCCACGTCCCTGCTCTTAGCTATTGGCCGCTTGGCAGGAGGAAACCGTGCTGTCTCCTGGCACGACGCTCCTTCCTAGCTGTCTAGCTCATGACCATCGTCATTGTTTTCAGGAGATATTTCTGAAATCCCATAAGCTATTTAAGCTACATTGTCAGTTTTATTGCAAGGATGTTTTGTATTTTGTCCAAATCGTAGAGTAAAAACTGGGACTATTTTACATATTAAAATTGTTACTCTACTATGGAGTATATCCCTTATTTGAAAATAGATGGGTGTTGTGTAGTAAATAGAATTTAATGATATTTTTAAAATTCTTCACTGTAACAAATCTTGAATAAAAGAAAGTTTCAAAGTGCAAAGAAAAGAAAAGAAAAAAACCACTCATAGCAAATACCATGAGCTTGGACCAGAGGAAGGGAACGCTGTATAAACAAACCCTGTGACAGGGACCGATGTGGGTGCGTGACTGTCTGTCCCTATCTGTACCCCACCCCATGGCCTCTCTTCCTGTCCCTCCTCCCAGTCTATGGGAGAAATTCCAAGACTCTGAAATTCTTCCCTTGCTGCTGTTTTGTGAAGGTGACAAACCATATATTGTTCATTTTCTGCACTTGTTTCTTTAATAAAAGATGAAGGATTTCGTGATAACACAGAGATAGCATACTGAAAAAGACAAAATAAAAACCTCACAAAAACACTTTTGTGTTCAGAATTATGCCACGCAAAATCTCCCCAACACCATGGAGCTCTTGGAAGGACTAAGGTCAGCACCACTGATGTGTATCCCCTGGGGAACCGAACCCAGAACCTTCACACTGAGCTTTGTCTTCAGCCCCTTCCTAACTTTAATCTTTTAAATTTTGAGACAGTATTTCACTAAGTTGCTAAATTGCCCAGGCTGGGCTCAAACTTGTGATCCTTTTGCCTCAGCCTCTCAGAGTGCTGGGATTACAGGCCTACAACACTATGCCTGATTTATCTGTTCAAATTTTAAGGTGTTGGATTCATGATTGTGCCAGGATTTTCTTAGAAAATAGATCCTGGAAGGTTGTCATTCAACCTTTTTGTGTTTCATTAAAAAACAAACAAACAAAACATGGTTCAGGGAAAGCCCTGGTCTTTCAGAGGAAGTTTCCGCATGTGGAAAGCCATGTGTAGGTTTCCATGCTTAATGCACACATGGAAATGCTTATGACCTACTTTAGGCATTTCCCAGATATTAGCACATTTAATGTACTTTAAAATGCTGTGACCACAGGGTTAACATTAGCCACAGTGAACAGATGAGAGGGAAGAAAGTACGTGACTGCCCAGCACCAGTGTGGAATTGTCAGGGGCGAGACCAGCAAGCCTACGTGGCTGGCTCCCTACAATTATCCTGGTCCAAATTCCCCGCCTGACGCTGTCTCTCTCCCTCCCTGCTTCTGTCTCCCCCTGCCTCCTTTTGGCCATCACAAGAGTTGGTGAAGGGAATAGGAATCACACCCAGGGGCCTCCTGCCCCAGCCTGGGCCCCTGGAAGCCATGGTGGATGGTCTCAGAGAAGCTACCCGAGAGAGACAAGAAGAGGAAGATGGGGCAGAAGGTGGATCGAATTGGGGTCACATCACTGAGTGGGGTGCTGAGGGCTCCATCTCCTGGGCTATCTTATGAGACACTTGGCAGCCCTGCCCCTGGCCCTGGGGAAGCCTGCTGGGTGGAGGATAGGACCTGGTGAGGGGAGGACGTGTGTGCTGGTTCTGCTTCCCTGAGGGCGATAACTTTCTACCACACTTGGGATCTTGTTCTTTATCATAGCCGGGCTGTGGGGGTCTCAGACCTCACCAGAGTGATAGTCGGCAAGGTCAGTGGCCAGGTATAAAGGGGGAGTCCAAGTGGAGCCAGAGCTCCCGGGAAACTGCTGAGCTGCCCCACAGGCTTGTGGGCCTTTGTACTCCAGGTCTGGCTGGCACGTCCCAATCTAGAAGATTCTCCTCACTTCAGTGATATCCTTAGGCTGCCTGTAACAGGAGGTGAGCCTCTCTATTTCGTTCTTCCACTGGTTACATGAGACAGTAGGAAGAGCAAAGAAGAAAATAAGGACCCACTGTTACTGGGAAATGGGCTAGCTAAGCCTTTCAAGTATTTGGAAATAGTTAATAAAATGTGGTATTGTGAGAATGTTCATTTATCACCAGGGAGGAGGGGCCTTGCGAAAATCGCTGTCTTACTTGAGGCCCAGATGCTCAGGAGCTGGCCCCAGGGCTGCTGTAAGGGAGGAGAGCGGCTGCTGTAGCACGTGCCCTCCAGACGTGGCTTCTGCTCTTCGTGATCCACGAAGCCCTCTCGCCTCTCAGCCAGTGTGCGGCGAACACAGGCTGTGCAGAAGTGGGGAAATTGTTAAGGTCTGAAGCAGAAAAGAAAAAGACTATTGGCATGAAAACTTAAAAATTTGTCAGAAAAATGATGTCACCAGGAAAGTAAAGACAATCTGCCAGAGACGAGATAATATTTACAAATAGTATATCTGAGATATCCAGGCTGTATAAAGAACTCTTACAACTTAATACAAAACCAAAACCAATTAATGTGAAATGGATAAAAATGTGATTAGATATCTCTTCAAATAAGATATATAAATGGCCCAAACCTAAAAGATGCCTAATGTCATTAACCTAATGGCATTATCATTACAAATCAAAAGCACAGTGAGAAATCATTTTGCACAGATACTAGGGTGTCTTGGATCAGGAAGACAGGCACCAGAGTCAGTGACAAGTGGGACCCCCATTGCTGTGGCCCCTTGGGGACACAGGCTGGCAGCTACACAGAGTGTCGAGTAGAGCTGTCCAGAGATTCTACTCGCTGTGCACCCAGGGAGATTAGAACACGCGTGTGCATGAGCACATACATGAGTGTCCATAGCAGCGTGAATTCCAGGTGGCGGAAACAACCACGAGTGGATAAATACAACTGGGCATGTCTGGTGAATGGAATATTACTCATAATAAAAAGAAATAACACATTGACGTCTGTCACCACAGGAGCAGAGCTGGGACACGTAACACAGGTTGGTGGCCAGCTGTGCCTGGGGATCGGTAGGAGCAGGGAGGGCTTGCGAAGTGGGTGCGGGGTTCCGTTTTATGCAGATGAAATATTCTTAATTATATTTAAATTTTTAATGTATTTATTCATTTGGTACTAGGTCCCACTATACAACTCAAACTCTCAAGCTCATAGTGATCCTCCTGTCTCAGCCTCCCCAGCGCTGGGATTATATGCCCAGTTTCAGGCCAGCACTGCTTGGGGTTGGCATGGCATCCAGTACTAGGGATCGAACCTGAGTTCTTGAGCTTGACAGGTAGATGCTGAGACCACCAACCTATCTTCCAGCCCTGGGGATGAACTATTCTAACAGTTCATGATGGGAGGTTCCCATTTGCAAATATACCAAAATCAATGAATTACTTACATACTTTAAATTGATTAGGTTCATGGTATGCGAATTATATCTCCACAAATACATGTGTTAAATGATTAAAAAAAAAAAAAAAAAAAGGCTCAGGGTAATCTCTGGGTTGCTAAGTTGCAGTCTTCCCTGAGGATGTGGTGCACATTCTTTGCAGTACGCGCCAGGCGGCCAGGCTCCCAACCCCACCATTCCCTGCTGCCCTGTATTCTGCTGCTTATGTCAGGAAAACTTCAGCTCCAACCCTGAATCTGCTGCCTCCTGCCTCAGTGACCTTGAGCCTGCCATCTTCCCCTTCTGGAGCTTCCCTGTCCTTATCTTCTAAAGGAGGGAGATTCCTGCCTGTGGAAGGCCCTGGGGACACACCTGGGGGCTGCAGGAACCCAGTGGGGCTTGGCCTGTGCTCGTTTTGTTCTCTTTCCAACTCCTGACTTTCCACTGAAATGAGACTGCAACTTGCCTGCTGCTCCCCCGGTGTCCCAGGGGACATCTCCCACTGCATCCAGCCTCAGCGGTGTGCAGGCCATCTCATGTGTGACATGCTGCCCCCTGGCCCTCTTGCAGAGTCATGGGAAGGCTGGGCTTCTGATCTTATCCCTTCGTAACTGAGCCAAGCCCAGCTCCCAGCCAGCTCTATGGGCCTTTGAATTAAGAAGGGAGCAGGGAGGGCAGTGCTTTCTGATCTGTAATAGGAGCTCAATAACTAGGTGGTGACCTGGGATTTGACTTGGCATGGCCTGTGTGTGCCTGGACTGATCTCCAGGACACAGTGGAGAGGGGAGGCTTTTAAACTCTCCCACTTCATTAAGTACAACAAACATCTCATTAACACTCCTGATGAGCCTGAAGTGGTAATGAATAGCACAAGGCCCTGCCCTGATTTTGGACCTTTGGAGCCAGCTCTTGTAAATCCTGCACAGATTGCCCATTTGAGGAGCAGTTTTAATGCATACATGTTTGTCCACATCTTCTGCTCAGTCTAACAGCTCAGCAGACAAAGCAAGCAGGCAGGATCTGAAATTCTCTCTCTCTCTCTCTCTCTCTCTCTCTCTCTCTCTTCCTCCTCCCTCTCTTTTTTCCCTTTCTCCTTCCCTCTCTCAGATCCTGCTGGAATTCCATGGATCATTTCCCACTGAACAGGAAAAACCAGCCTTGCATCCTTCTCAGTGCTGGGCTGCTTTGTTGCAGAAGCAGCAAGTGGGGAAAGACAAAGATGCCTGTGATGCCCAGTGCTTGGAGTTTTCTGTGGCCACACAGCCAGCAGTCCATGGTTCACTTCACTTCACACAGTGGAAGGAGTTCACCCAAAGCAGCATAAGGAGCACCCACTGCGGTGGGCAAGGGGAGGAAAGAAAGGTTGAGGAGGCGGAAGTGCGCCACCTACTCGTGGTCATGCTGATGGAAGATTCCACGCATGGTTGACCACGAATCAAGGTGCAGTTTCTAGGAGCCCGACTGAACTTGTGTGGACAAGCATAGGGCTGGACCTGTGCAATATGAATCCTCCCTTCCAGGAATGCTAAGATGATGGAAACCGACAAGGCATGATGCAACCCGACTGGCGATGACAAAGGCCTGTGGTAGAAAGGCACGTCACAATGGCCCTTCTGTCCCTGTGTCTTGCTTTATCTCATGTGGTGTCCGTGGCATGCAGAGGCCATTACAGTTTTCTTGGCATGTGCACTGGAGACAGAGTTGCCACCTTGGTCACCTGAGACAGAGACCCAAGGACCAATACTGAATCCTCCCTTTTGGGGATACTCGATGTGTGTTTCTCTTCCTTTCCTGTCTCCTATTTCATACAGGAGCAGAAGCCCTTGGTGGACGTTAGGAAGTGCAAAGTGGCTAGAACCCCCCAAATCTCTGCTGCTGCTTTGTTGTGAAGCAGGAGTTAGAAGTCATCATGTTACCAATAGCAAAACAACACGCTTCAATAGCAGGCTTCAGCCCAACATCCTGGAAAGCAGGGTGGGCTTTGTGACACGTCTGCACTGGCTATGCCAATATTGCGCACACCTGTAATCCTGGCACTGAGGGGGGAAAGAGGAACGCCCTTGTCCCGGTCCAGATCCCAGCCTACCCCACCCTGGCTTTCTCACCATTGGTAGGCGTGAAACGTTCTGGGTCTCAACTGCCTCGATTAATGGAGAAAAGCACTGTTAAATTAGTGAAGCATTCTAAGTCTAACCATTTCATGGATCTTCTCAGAAACACTGCAGATTCATGGATAAGTGTAGGGTGGGTCTGCTATCAGTCCCCGCGTGCCAGACCCACATCAACTTCCCATCACGCACTTAGCTTCCCGTGCTGAGAGCACTGGGGGCGGAGTCTTTGGAGTGGCGGGGGTGATGCAGCAAGTTCCAGCCATCATCTTTGCCATGAATCCCTGTTTTGTGGCTTTGCAGTTTTCTACACTGTGAGAGTCCTAGTTTCCAGGTAACTGAGGAGTCAAACAATGCCCCTTTCCTGTGCAGCCCTAGCACCAAGCCTGACAGTTTGGCAGGACCAGGTAGGAGGCCAGGATCACAGTCACATCTCAGCTGAGGAGGGCTGGGGTGATAGCTCAGGGGTCTAAGCACCTCCTTGCCAATTGCAAGGACCTGAGTTCGATCCCTGGTACCACATGCTGTGCTACCCTCAAAAATGGACGTGGTGGCGCACACCTGTTATCCCAGCACTGAGGGAGGCTGAGATGGGAGGGTCATTATGAGTCCAAACTGCATAGTGAGACCCTGTATTGAATAAATAAATTAAAGAAAAAGGAGGCCCAGGAGGCTCATGCTTGCCACTGCAGTCCTTACAGGGATGCATGCTTGTTTTCCACATGCAAGGGGAGGGACAGGCAACTCGGTCACACCAGCGGTATTCTGCTTTTTTCCTTAAAATGTTGGAGATGGAAGCCAGGGCCTCACGGGTGCTGAGGAAGGGCTGTGCCCCGAATTGCCTCCCTAGCCTTGCAGCGCTATTCTTGCTCCTTTCCTGTTTGCACTTTGGTCCAATGTTCATTTATTTTTACTTATTTTTAATGTATATACTTGGCACAGGTTTCCAGGACTCAGCTCAGACTCAGGGTGACCCTCCTGTTTCAGCCTCCCCAGGGCTGGGATTACAGGCCTACACCACCACACCCATTCTAGGTGGCTGCTGGACAGGCCCAGGGTGGGGCTGGCACAGCTTGCAGTTCCAGGGATTCAACCTGGGTCTTTGTGCTTGCCAGGCAGGTGCTCAGGCCACTGATCTATCTTCCCAGGCCAATACTTATTTTTAAAGCCACAAATTATAATAACTGGTCAATAAGTCAGTTTTCATTTCTATCTATCCTCTTTGGTGTTCCTCTTATTCTTGTCACCTCTGTACTTGTCCCTAGTAAGTTTTTTATTTTTCTGGTCAGCTCAGCCTGCCCTATGGGTGGGACTGGTGCAGCATGTGGTGCTGGGGATTGAACAACCGTCCCTGTGGTTGCCTAAGTTTACCTAAGCAGGTGCTTTAGACCGCTGAACCATCTCCCTGGCCCCTCTTAGTGTTTTTTTCCCCCTCTTTACTAAAGAATACTTTTTATGGTGTGGTTCTCTCTCTCTCTCTCTCTGTCTCTGTCTCTGTCTCTGTCTCTCTCTCTCTCTCTCTCTCTCTCTCTGTCTCTGTCTCTCTCTCTCTCTTTCATTCTTTTGGTTCTCCTGCAAACATTTTCCACCACATTCTTTACAAAGACACCTCTCTAGTTTATGTAGAATTCCAGTTTCCCAGTATTTTTTCTCTGCAATCTAAGGGTGCATTCCATTGTCTTCTAGCACACATCGTCTCTGTAAAAAAGTAAGCTTTCAACCTTATTGCAGTTTCTTTGATGGAATCTCTTCCTCCTTTCCTTCCTTCCTTCTTTTCTCCCTTCCTTCATACCTCCCCCCTTCTCTTCCTGTCTCCCTTTTCTTTCTTTCTTTTCTTCCTTCAGTAGAATATAAAGTACGACAAACATACAGAGAAGTGTGTTTGCCTAAGTGTGTGTGTGACTTGGTGAATTTTAGGAAGCAAACGCACCACGGAGCCAGGTTTGCACTCCACACCTCCATATTAGTGGCACTCTGTGCACCATTAGAGGACTATTGGTAGCAGGGGCTTCTGTGTCACCTCCCTTCATCTCACTACCCCCACTAGTCCCGAGACCCACTTCCCTCACGAGTAATGTAGATTGAGTTTCTTCTGCTTTTTTTCTCCGTTTTGTGCTTCATTTGAATGGAATCACACAGAATCCAGGCGTGGCTTCTTTAGCTCAGCATATTGTTCATGGGGGTTAATTCAGCAACTCGGTGCTGTGTGATGGGAGGGGCTGGGTGCGCAGAGCTTGGGATGCTCTGTGATGTGAAGAGTCCACGATTAGTCCACTTGTTCACCCACAGCAGACTGACATCTGGGGATTCTCAGGGATGCCAAGTGGCGCTAAGACTTTTCTAGCACATTCCTTGGGCAAACATCTGTAGGAGTGAAGTTGACAGGCCAAGGCCGTTGTGCATGTTCAAAATTTGCAGGGGCTGCACTGGTTGTCCATGGCCCGAGATTTCCTCTTGCAGTTAACTCACAGATCATCTGCTCCACACCTCAAGGCGGAGGTGACTTTGTCTTTACACTTTTGTCATTAGGGGCATTCTGCTTCATTTGTCAGCTTAATATTCATATGTTTTTGGCCTGGAAACCACAAGGTTCTCAGCTATTGCTGACTTGAAGCTAGAGTCAAGAAGATAGTTGTCTGACAGCTATGGATCCTGAAGTCAGATACAGCATATTGTTTCCATTTTATGTAAAGTGGGTCTGAGTAAGCTTAAATAACTTTATGACGGCCACGTAACTTAGGGGCTTTGTTGCCACAATTCTGGTGTCCACACTAGAGTCTCCCGCCTCTTTTCCCTTCTGGTTTATCATTCTGAACCCTTCTCTTATCTCTAGAGCTTACTTTTTTGTATACACAAGATCGCAGATATATATATGGGTGTACACACACACACACACACACACACACACACACACACACACACAGCACATAGATATATGCACCAGAGAAAGAAAGAGGCAGAATAGGATTTCCTATTTTATTCCTTTAATGATTTGCAGATAAGGGCTTGAAGGGCAGAAAGGTGAAGAAATTTTTTCCAGAGTTCATACAAATACTGGGAGCCAAGCAGATCCAGGGCTGTCAGAACCCTGGTCTCTGGCCCTGCCTTCCTCTGTGTCCTTCAGGGCAGTGCTCAGAGAAGAGGAGGACAGGCTTCTGGTTTACTCTGTTGGCAGGGGCTGGAGTCTGTCTTGAGTATTCAGGTGAGATCCACTTCCAAGCCCGGTGTGTGTGTGCACGTATGTGTGTGTGTGTGTGTTTGTGTGCGTGCTGTATGTAAGGACAGCTTTGCTGAAGTGGCTCCAACATGTCTAATACAGTTGCTATTCTTCATTTTGATTGCCAAATCTTCAGTTAAGCTATTTTAATCATAGAATACATTGCTACATTTTACAAATAAACTGGTGACAATTTTGAGTGGTCTTGAAGGATGGAGGTACACACACACACACATACAGAGTCACACATGTAGAAAGGGTTTCATTAATCCTCCAGTTCTGAGTATGAATAGTCCAAGTACTGATGAATGCAAGTACTCATTGCGTGGTTGCTGCCTGAGATTGTTCAAATGTTAGGAAATACGGTTCCAGGTTAGTCCAGGTCCTGGATATGACCCGGAAATAGAAAAAAGGAGAGGATTCTGACTTATGATGTGTGTCTGTCTGTTTATTCTTGGTTAAAGTTAAGACAAAAATGTTCATCAGGAGGTACACGTGTTTAGGGGTGGGGCCTTAGGAAGGGGATCAGATCATGTTTTCACTGTCCTCACCCATGGGTTAGCCTGTTGAGGAGCTCTGTCTCTGTCTCTCTGTTTCTCTCTTTATGTCTCTGTCTCTCTGTCTGTCTCTGTCTCTCTCTCTCCCCTCTTCTCTCTCTCTGGCCCTCTTCCTGATCTCTCTGCTTCTGGCCTCTTTCAGGTGAGCAGCTTTCCTCTGCCATGCCACCCCTCAACCCCTGCCATGAATGTCTCATCGTGGACCTAGTCAACTACGGACTAGAACCTTTGATGCCAAGACCCTAAATAAGGTCTTTCTCCTTTAACTCGTGTATTCTAAGCTTCCTGTCCCAGCAGTGAGCACTCGCCCATCCCCTACTGTGTAGCTGACATGCCCCACACGCCAAGCCCAGGTGGGCATGAAGGGGAGGAGCCATGATGCTGCTCTTTAGGGGATTTAGAGACAAACACCAAAAGGGACCCAGCACTGTGTGGGAGTAGCGCCCTGGTCCATGTCCAGGCAGAAACTCCATGAGGAAAGGCCTTGCCTCCTCCACTCACTTCCGTGTCCCTTGTCCTTGGTACAAACCCAGGGGCACTGTGGGGCCTCATCGTATGCTGTGTGCTGAGCACAGGACGGGCTGCTTTGCTCAAGGAAGTAAGGAGGGAGGAAGTTATCTACCGTGTGTGGATGCAGATGATATGCTTAGCTGAGGAGAAACAGGGAGCCTGTGCCTCAGTCTCCACTTAGACATCAGGCCCTCCGCCCTCCCTCGAGGCCTCACTGAGCCCTCACTCTGGGGCTGTGCCTTGCCCAGTGGGAAGTGCCATGAATAACTACAAAGGTGCCAAGGCTGTGGGAAATGGTGCCCCAGGGTTGCAGAGATGAGGGGCTCCAGAGGAGGGCAGGGCAGAGTGCCCAGGGGACATTGAGTCTTTCCAGAGGAAGTGCAATGGGAGCTGACCGTTATGGGCAAAGGACAGTTGTCTGGGCCTCAAAAGAAAAGATGATATGGTCACTGAAGCAGACCTTCCTGTGCCCTGAAACTGCCACACACACCACAGAACCATGTGTGAAGGCATTTTGCAATGGTGAGGGCCCTATGGATGACCACTATAGACCAGCAAAGTAACCAGTAGTGTGTACATCTGCAGTGTGGCTCCACGTGTCTGTGGGAAAGCTGGGCTGTGGCAGAGGCAATGTCACTCCTCATACCACACCACGCACAGAGCTCAGCAGAGTTCAACACAATCCCACTTACTAGACTGAGAGAGGGACCTGGGAACCTCCAGCATCAATAGACTTTGTATTTATTCATTCATCTGTTGGTTGGTTCATTCATTCATTCATTCATTCATTCATTCATTCACTCACTCATTCACTCACTCACATAGACTCCTTTGTAAGCTGTCCTACTCACAAACTCTGTGTCAACCAACAGAGAAGTGTGATGACAGAAGGAGGAAACTTGGTCAGCACCCTGCTTTGTCATCGGCCTCAAGCCCTTGTGACAGTCTCTGTGGTGCCATAGGACTTACAAGAATGGCAGGAAACTTGGCCTTGAAAGCTGAGTAGAATCCACAGATGGAGTGGGACTCTCCCCCACACAGTCCCAGAGCCAGGCCAAAGCCAAGCTGAAAGGAAGTCCAGGCTGTTGGGCTCCAGAGTGAGACTCTTTCTTTTGCAATTTTGAGAACTGAATTCAGGGACTTTATACCGAGCTACATCCCCAACCCTTTTTATTTTTTATTTTGAGACAGGATCTCCCTAAGTCCTCTCTGAGTTCCCCAGGAGAGGCTAGAACTTGGGAGCCTCCTGCCCTAGCATTCCAGGAGTCCCTTTCCATGAGAACATGAGGCCATCCTACTACAGCCTTCACCCCATGATTCAGGGCGGGCTCTGCCTAGCGACCTGCCTGCTCTAGCGCCAGCTCAGACAGCTGGCATAGAGGGCTGGAGAGCAGAGAGCACCTCTAGTTCTGCTTCTGTGGTGTGCTGATCTCATCACCTTGGGTGACCTCTCCACTTCTCTGAGGCTTGGTTCCCTCACTTGTGAGATGGGAGCTCACTGAAGCCTAACTTACATTAGAACCAGGCTTTCCAAATGTCAGACAGCAGAGATCAGCTGCCCAAAGCACAGATTCTGGGGTTCCAGTCCTGCAGCCATAGTGGCAAGGGTAGGACCCTGAAAAGCATTGCCAGGCTGGCAACCACTGCTCAAGAACTTTGACACCTCATGGGTGCAATGGGAAGGCACAGGGGTGTCGCCATGGGTCAAGTGCTTGGCAGTCAGGGGCCACAAGCAGGCTCTATTGTGGCACCTACCTCCATGCTTCTGGGGCCCAGCATGACCTGCCACTGGACAGTAGCCTCGCTGGGTAGGAATCCTGAAGAGCAGGGAGAAGCTGGTAGGCAAAGAGGCCTGGGAAGGAGACAAAGGTGGCCAAAGTGTTTTGGGAGGAGGAAGAACCAGCCTAGAGGAAGGAAGCCCAGGGCCTATAGCCTTGGACAGTGAAGAGTTGTTCTGGCCAAAGTATGTGATGCCCACAGACTGAGGAGGGAAGGTGCCGGGCTATGGGGACCTCAAGGCCCTGTGGGGAGCTCCCTGGTCCTTTCTGTGGCTGTTGCTATCTACTGCAGGGTGTTAGCAGGGGAGTGGTAGGATCTGAGGTGTATTTTGCTGAGGAGGCATTGGCAAGAGCCAGATAGGAGAAGAGGAAAGGAGTGAGGACTCCCAGGGCAGTGAAGTGGGTTTCTGGGGCTGTAGGAGTGGGTGAGTCACTCAAGTTCAGTGTTTGGGCAATGGAGACATGGAACTATCATGAGAGAAAGAGAGGGAAGGAGACGGAGAGGGAAAGGGAGGGAAAGAAAGAGAGAGAAGGAGAGGGAGGGGCAGAAAGGGAGGGAGAGGAAGAGGGTGAGAGGGGAAGAGGGCGGGAGGGGGAGAGAGAGCCCTGCTCTGCCACTTGAGCCCCTTGACTCAGATGAATATACCAAAATCAAAGCCTGAAGGCCTACAGTCAATAGTACAGAGACTGAGATTCAAGTTTCTTCCGGAAATGTGTGCTCCCAATGTGTCAGAACTGACTGCAGAGGAAATCCCAGGGAGGAGTGCACACATTTGTACGTAGGAGGTGCTGGGTCATCCCCTGAAGCTGTCTACTGGTCTACCTCCCGTCTGGTGAGCTTCCTATCCAACTTCTATTTTCCTGTCTTGATCTGAAAAATGGGGACCTTTTTCCAGTCCTGAGCACTGTAATAAAGGCTTGGCCAGATGGTGGGTGTCCTGGCTTAATAACATAGCCAACCCCTCTGAGTTCAGAAAACATTTCTTCTAATTGATTATGGTGGTAAGTAGTAGATTTGTGAGCCATGCTGTCCAAGTACTGAAGCAGTCCTAGGGTAGTGTGGATGGCTTTCCACACCAAACAGCCACTGAAGGGAAGTGGGGGCTTCACTTGCCCATTGGCTGCTTCCTGGCCTTGAGCTTGCTGAGTCTCCTCAGCAGTTTCCTTCTTCCAAACAGAAAATTCTAAAGGGCTCCAAAGAGGTCCACCAAGAAGGGAACCATCCCTGTGGAGCTCCTAAGGTGTCTGCCTTTGTGGTGTCTTTTGGTAGATAATGACTGAAAGCAACAACCAACACCATCAGCATGGCCAAGAGGAAGGTTTAAAGTTAGGGTGCTCAAGGCCCTTCTGCATAGCCAGTCCATACCAGAAAAGAAGGCTGAGCTGTCCATAGTGTCCACACAGCAAACTACTTCTGACAGACATAAGTGGCTCCATTGCAATTCCACCACTTGGTGGTGTTCGTTGTGTGCCTGCTCTGAGCTGACTGAGTGCTGGCCGCTTTCTCTTCTTGTCCTTGTGCCACAGGTCCCACCACAGGGTGAGGACCACTGCGTTGCACACTGGAAGCGGAGTGTGGAGTTGGGTGACCGCACTGGTCATGGTGGGAAGCTGGCTCCTTCACCCTGGCCACAGCCTGTTTCCCCACGCTCAGTGCTCAGGGCAGAGCTGACTGGGTCACTAAGTCATGCTCAGTTTTCTCACTCAGCTGTCCTGGTCCCCTGCACACTTCCTCTGCAGCTGTTCGATTGGCCCTGTGCCCATTTAGCTGAGCTGTGGGCAGACATTTTGCACCAGTGGACTTAGAAATGCTGAGGACTCCCAGGAGTCTTCCAGCCTCCGGAGAAGATGCTGCAGAAGCTGATAGCAGCAATTCGCATGGTATCTAATCTGAAACTCCCAGGATGCACTGATGGTTTTCTTAGTAGCTAGAGCATTTCAAAAAATATTCCACTTGGGACAGACTGTCCCCTCCCCCAGCCTCCCCTAAGCTGTGCCACGGGGCATTCTCTGTGAGAAGATGCAGTCTGACCTGGCAAGCCTTTCTAGGAGACACAAAGGTTCCAGGCTGAGCCAGGGCAGGACCCCTCTTCCATCACCCCCTCAGGGTGTACCCTGACAACCCTATTTTTGTACTAGGGAGTGTCCATGTCCATGACTGAGAGTGGGGCTATTGTAAGCAAGCCTTGGGGGATTATGCTGAGGGTTAAATGTAAGGCTACACTGAACGCGACAGTCACGCTCTACCTGAGAGCCCCAGACACCCGGCCAGGAGACGCGAGTGCAGGCAACCTTGGCATGGTGAGGTGCACGGTGCCCAGAGAGGAAGGTTGGCTCCTGAGCCGGGGGCATGGGATCAAATCCAGTCCATGGGCTGGAAGCAGTTCATGTAATCTAATCTCAACACGCTGGTCTTAAGGTGGCGTGGCAACAGCTCTGGTTTCACTGTTGGTTCTGAGATAAATCAATGTAAAACACAGCTGGAGTGGAAGGTAGAAAGCAGGTAGAAGGAGGTGTTGGACGTGGCAGCCCAGAATTTTAAGACAGGAGCCAAGTCCTGCTGGACAGAGCACCAGAGATGTAAAGACCAGGCTCCACTCCTCCTACACAAGATCAGGGTTAGTGTGTGAAGAGCTGCTTCCCCAACTGAAAAATGCCCTTCAAATGCAAAGGTACGCTCAGATCTCAGTCTTATGGTATCTTTGATGGCTAGTGGGCTGTAGCTCTGTTTCCTGTTTCTGAAACTAGCCTGTCACATGTCAGAAGCCCAGTCACCCTCAACAAGTAGACCAGTATGTGACACATCGCGGAGTCCCCTGAGAGTCTGCAGGGTGGATGTAGTTTCCTAAGCCTTGTTCCCTATTTGCTGCAGCTCCAGTCCTGGGCAGCTGCTGCTGCTTCTGTTAACAGTGTGCACATCTGGATAACGCTTTGCAGATTTTAGTGCTTTGCATATGTTCATTAATATTATTACCTGCACAAGGAATTCCAAATGCCATCTACCTTTTCCCACAAGGGAAAAAGAATTGGTTATCTGTTTGCAATATTCTACCTCTAGCATTGGAAATATACAGCTGCCATATTTTTAAAAATGAAATGGAAATTAAACCATCTCCAGGAAATGTTTTTCCTCTCTGAATTTTCCCATTTGCACAATGTCCTTCAATTAAGCCTGAAATCAAACCATGTTCCCCTTGAGTGGTTATTTTAATATTTGCAAGTCTCCCCATCAGGCAGGGAGACTGGAGGAGCAATGGCTTGCGTGAGCCCTCTCGGGCCTCTGGGATGCTCTCGGGCATCAGCACCATCTGGGGCACCATCTGCCCACACGCTGGCATTGTCCGTGTCCTCCTCATGCAGCTCCTGCCCATACTCAGGCTCTTGCTGAACCCATGGACCAGAGGTTGTCCTGTCCCCTGTTGCTGCTGATAGTGGGGACCCCCTCTTTCCCACAGCATTGTCCTCTCCACTCTAGAGCCTTCCTGGACTCGCAGCAGGACGCCTCTCCTCCTCACTCCCTTGCATTCATCCTTTTGTCTCTGATGAGAGTGTGCTGACTGTGCTTCGATGCTGTCTCCTCCCGTGGGCTCTGCACTTTGGCTGGCATTGCTTTCTGCATAAAGG
>PVKN010006031.1:0-29377 GCA_004027915.1 Capromys pilorides
TGGGACCCTGGGTTCGCTTGCTCTACATCATGGGGCTCCTTCTGTCCCAGACTGTGCATCTTCCCTCCTGGCCTAAGCAAAGCCTATGCCTCCCTCAGCCTTCTGCTCCCAACTGGACCCTCTCGGCACCTGTACCTAAGCCATCTTCTCAGTCAGTGGATCCAGGACCAGCCTCGCTGCACCAAGTGCCCAGTGTCTCAAGCTTAAACAGTGCAGCGACCCTAGGGCCATGACAAGATATGGTGGGGGTGGGGAGCCAGCTGCTCTTAGGGGCCCACAGCATCCGACTCACCTTCGCCCAGCGTCTGCTTGAGTAGGTCATGCTTGGCCTGGAGCTTGGTAATGAGATTACTGCCATTTACATACTCTTTGAATTTCTGTAAGACACAAGGCACAGGAAGTCACATGTGGCAGGTCAAGCAATGGGTGCTCTATCTCCAGAATTGACTTCTGGGACAGAAGGGCCTCCAGGAGATTAAGTCGCTGTCAGCACACAGGGACAGAGAGGCCCCCGTGGCATCTGCACCTTAATCTGGTAAGCGGCTGCTTAGCCCTTGGGAGCTCTGGGAACATAAATGAAGCCCACAGGATGGGAACCGTGATGGCTGTTTTTGTTAGGTAAGGGCTGTGGGCTGCACAAAGCACAGGGTGTCTTTTTTTTCACAGCTCTGCAGTTTCAGGACATCCTGGGCCTGCTGCTGGGGTTGGCAAGCTGTGCTGCATCTGTCAAAGACGAGCCAGGAACAAGGACCACTCTGAAGGATGCGCTTTACAGGCCCCCAACACACCAGCCCATTAACAGAGCCCACACTGGGTGACCCAACTTTCTTTTCATGGATGAGACAAGGACAGGAAACTGCTTTGGCTAAGGCTCAACAGAGTGTTGGCAGGGGCTCGAACCCATGTCAGGCTGCCTTCTAGGTTGTGGTCCTGGTCTAGCTCAGCACCAAGGGTCAGAGATCATGCAGGACAGAGATGCAGCCACCTGCCCACAAAGCCTGGCCAAGCCTCCACACAGGCACCAGTGTCCCCACCCACTCCAGGCCTGCATTTCCAACAGGCTGCTACAAGCTGAGGACTCATGGGGGATTCCAACCCCCACAGCGGACACAGACAGAAACAACCAGAAAATGCTGCAGATGGTGTAAAGCTATAGACAAAAGTAAAGCAGAAATCGTGGGCTGGAGGCCCAGGAAGACGGCACTGCCAAGGAGACGACTGAACCTTCGGAGGCAGGAATGGACATGGGAGCAAGTCAAGGAAGCATCCAGCACCACTGCAAACTTGCCAGCCAGGTTCTCAGCGATCGGCTCTCCCCCTACTCCCACACACCGCAACTGGGCAGAGAACAGAGGTGCAGAAGGCCCGACCTCCAACTTCAACATCCCCTATCACACACACACACACACACACACACACACACACACACACACACAAAAGTAAAACCAGCATGTTTCCTGGTCCTCTGTGGGATTCTGGCATGACCAGCAGGTGGCAGCTGTGGTGTAGAGGACAGGTCCTTTCTCCTTTTCTGCGCTCCTTCTTGGCTCTGAGGGCCGGGCCCTTGGCTACCAAATCATTCTTCTTCATACTGGAAGAGCACTCCACTCTTCACACTTGAATGGTGGAGACGCCCCACCAACTTGAATGACCACAAGGGAAGCACCATCATGTTTGTTCTATGCACAAGGAAGCAAGAGCTCGGAGCTGTGGACACTTGTTGCATGACCTTGGGAAGAACAGACTATTCATGTTTCTCCAAGCATGGAGCAGAGGCCCAGTGACCTAATCACTGGAGGAGAAGACTGAACCCGCCAATTACTGGCCCCTGGTACCTCACATCTGGCCTATTATCTCTTGCCTGGGGCCATGGTGAGGCCCAGCAGCTGGAGTCACTCAGGGGCAGAAATGGAGTGTGCATCAACTATTGATTCTTAATAAAGTATTTGATAAGGCCAGCACAAGATGGCGTTGGATGTTAGAACTGGGGAGATTTGGAAAAGGAGCCCAAATTAACATCAAACTAGTTCCATGGATCAATAGCAGCTTGTTATTTACACCTAACAGCTCTGTTTTAAGCACTGGCCTAAGACATTGCTTTTTTGAATTGATAAACTTTAGGGCATGGAGGCTATGTTACTGAATACACACAGAACAGGAGATCTGAAAAGAGACCATGAGTGCTGAACAATTACATAAGGACTCTAGCAATACGGAACCATTGACGGGGAGCAGGGGGTGGCAGCAAATTGGGGCAAAGGGCCTTCATCAGCTGAGTAAACTAAAGACCAAGACCCCAAATAAGCTGAGATAAGCATCAGATAAAGGACAAGTCCCTAAGAAAACTAGGAGAAGCCCCAGAAACCTGGAAAGCAAAGGACAAAGAAGTAACAAAATCTGCTGATGACAAGAAGCCTAGCAACTACAGCACACCTGCATTTTTCTGCCCTTTTGCATGTCATAGTTGTTAGTAAGCCACTAGACTTACCCTAACCTTAATCCTAACCCTAGCCCTAACCCTAACCTCCTTGTGGAACCCCTCCTAACAAATGGAAGCTTTCTTTTTATTCCTTCTAATAAACCATATCCAGTTTTATTCCCACTGTCATCCTTTAAGGTCTCATCTCCCATTGCCATCAGGACAAGAGCCCAGGGTGAAAGAAAGCTGGTATCTTCAAAAGGATATCTATGCTGTGAATATAGCTCAGTGGCATAGTGCCTGCATGGCAAGCACAAGGTCCTGAGTTCGAGTCCCAGTACAAAAAAAAAATAAGATACCTAAATAGCAGAAGACACAAGACCCACCCAGGACATTGTCTACAGAGTCTTTAGAAAGAGGAGACACAGTTCCTTGTGTAGAAGGGGTGAATGTTCTGCTCTGTTCCATGCTGGTCAGCCTAGCTCACCTTAAAAGATGTATCCACAAATGGATCCTGGGCTGCTACCCAAAGTAAGAGTTTTTGAGGGAAGAATGAGAGAATGGGGGCATTTAGCCCCTGAGATAGAAAACCCAGCTCCCTACAACCACAGAAATACTGCCCTGTGGAACTACCCTACACAGAACAGAATCAAGATCAATAGCCAGGAATCCTGGTGCACAGGGTTTTGAAGATAACAAAGATAAATGAAAACATAATATCCACAGCCAGTGGATGATTTCAGAAGGAGGAAGCTTTTAATCCTGGGCAGACTCAAGCAGTTTTGAACACCTCTGGTCAGGATATAGATCAGAAGGAAGATAGGTTCTGGCATTCCTAATAGTCAAGATCCAATCAGTCTATGTTGAACTGAAGCCCTAATTCCCAGTCTCCTTTTTTCTCTGTGCCTCTGGCTAAATGGGAAACAGCTAAACTGGGATTTTATGTGAGGGACTAGCAACTCATGAACTCATGAGCAATTTTCTTTCTTTTTTTTTTTTTTGTCTTTTTGAGACAGGGTCTCGCTATACAGTTTAGGCTAGCTTTGAGCTCACTTTTGTAGCCCAGGCTGGTCTCAAACTCGCACCGATCCCCCTGCCTCAGCCTTCCAAGTGCTGGGATTATAGGCGTGTGCCACCACTCCCAGCTACATGAACGATTTTCTTGCATTGCTTGAGGCTATGATTTCTAAAGCCTACACCAAAGTTGAGGCACTTCAGAACAATACCACCTGCATATAACTTTAGGGTTGTTACTTGGGGCTTACACCGTTAGACAAGTTCCCATCACTCAAATGCTTCTTTTTTTTTTTTCTAGAGCAGGAAAATGTTCAATAACCATCAAACAAGCTCAAAGCCAGTGCTACCCATTGGTAATTCTCTTCTGGCATTTCACAAAACCAAGCCAGGTGAGTTTCTGTGACAGCGTATTGAAAGGTTCTTAGCTCTACTCAACTCATGTGATTTTGCAGATTTTCACTCGATCTGCTCCCTAACCTCACAGCCAAGTGGTCAGCAGACACTCGTTGAATTCTGGGATCAGGATGCCACTTACTGTAAAATAAAACATCTCTGTCTCTTGCTGGTTCGCTCTCCTTTTGGCAATGTTGATCTTGCTCATGTAGGTCTCAGAGGCAGCTGACTTCACAGACTCAGTGGACCGGCTGTGTTGGAAGGCGTCTGAAACATCGAAGTCCTCCACTGTCAGCATGTCCTGTAAGGTCTGCATGGTGGCATCCAGGGTTTTTCTAACCTGGGGAAACAGCATGTCCACAAAAACCCTTTATCCTCATAATGCCTTCCCAGTGTACACTTTATTCTTTTAGAGACCTCTCTAGGAAGGAAGCAAGACAAAGATGATTATTCCCATTATGTTGATGTGGAAATTAAGATGATAAAGCTGGCTGGGGCAAGAAGCCAGGGGAACCAAGCTAGAGTCATTTTATTGTATTACTCTGCCAGAGGGAGACTGCTACTGTGGGGATTGCTACTGTGAAGAGGTATTCTAGGTTCCAGGGTCACTTATCTTGGCCTGGTTATGCGGCCCCACCCCAGTTGCCCCAATGGGAGTGTTCTCTTGGGTAGAGACAACAGCAGTAGAAGATTCTAATTGCTCTTCCAGATTCCAGAGATTCCACAAGCAGGGCTTACGAAACTGGCCCTCACAACACTCTCTGCAAGACGGTGTCTGAGTGGCAGGCTCTACACTAGTGACAGTCATCACAAAACAGCAGGAAAAACTGTCTACATTTGTTGTAATATGATTATTGCTATTCCAAGTCCTTTCTTGTCACTCAGCTCTCAGCTGAAATATCACCTCCTCTCATGACCTCAGCAGCCTCTCAGGCTTTAACCTACTGCTTATCTCTGCTCAAATTGTTTTCATACTCATTTATTGTCATTCTGCTTTAACTTTTATCTGCTTTTTTTCTCTCACTAGAACATAAGCCCCTTCAGAGGAGGTATTATATTGTTATGTTCATTAATTTTATTGTCTATATAGGACAATGCTTAGCGCCTAATATATGTTCAACAATACTTGAGTAAATATGTGTTTGTTGAATGAACAAATCGATTTTTCTACCTAACACACACTGACAGGAAGCTCAGTTTCAAAGTAAAGCATCCCGTGTCCTTTAACGGCCCATGGAGAGGACTGCTTACTTCATCCTCCTTTCTGTGCCTTGATTTTCCAATTTAAGTTCCATTATCATCCCTATACTGTTTCATCTAAGCAATTTTATAAAACATTTTATTTCCTTGTCTATGTAATATAAAAACCTTTTGAGAGCAGATATAGGGCACAAAGAGGAAGAAAAAACACCATATTGCTCTGTCTCTTGCCTGGTTTGTGTCCACATAACCCACCCCAGGTTGGCTCAGAGTCTGTACTATTCTAAGCTCTGGTCTGCCTTGCATCTGGGCTAGCTCTGCCCTGGGGGTTGGCCCAAGGTAGCTCTGTCCTCTACCCTGGACAGCCCTCTTGAGAAGACAGCATCCATGTCTTCCTCTTTGGGGGTTTGTAGCTTTCCCATCCGACCTTTTCAGTCCACATCAGAATGGAGCCACCTCAAAGGGCATTTCACCTACATTTTCCAGCTTCATGGAAGGAGTGCTGGGTATGGCCTGCACCTTGAGCCCCAACTCTACAACACATTTAAGGCACCCCGGATTGTTTAGTGCACTGTGTGATTACAAATACCTACTGTGACTTCTGAGCATCGAAACACAAACTCCTTGTAGAAAACAGAAGAAAAATAAAAGCACAATGAAGTCAACAAAAGACTGTCAATCTCACACCCAGACATAAGCACAGTTAATAGCTTGAATTCTTTCTCTTTTCTATGCCTGTGAACACACACCAGATTCACTTCACAGGCTTTGGCTAGCCTGGTTGTGATCCTACTGGACTCAATCCTACTTGTTCACTCAACATTGGTGAGCATTCTCTTGGCCCGCACAGACTCGGGATGTGTCTAATCTCCTGGCTTACAGAGGAAGTGTCATTTCTCACATATTCCAGGCCTGAGAGGGCTTCCCAGGACAAGCCAGATCTTCATAAGCAAACTCCTCCCAGGACAAGAGGCTGCTCACTGTCACCATTAACCTCGGTTTAACACCTTGAGTGGATGGAGGACCATGGAGGAGATCAGTGAGCACAGTACCAGGTGTGTTGTGGATGACTGAGGCAAGCAAGCCAAGGAGGGAAGACCACTCTGGGTATAGGTGGCACAAACAATTATGTCTGTAGCCTAGATGAAATAAAAACCAGAAGGAAGGTGGAAGTGTGCCCATTTCAGAAGAGCTCCAGTCTCCGCCATTACCTTTGGACATAGGTCTGTGGTGTCTTCAACCTTCCAGTGCACAGATGACTCCCCAGGAGTAGACCTTCAGCCTTGGCTTGGCCCTGCACTCTTAACCCCTTTAGTGCTGTAGCTCCTACCTTATTGGGCTGAGCACCTGCTGGCTGCTCTGGCTCTCTGGGGTACAGACAGCCATGGTAGATTCTCCCACCTCTGATCTGCTGGGCCTACCTGACACACTCCCTTGCACTATTATACACAAGTTTCCCATTGAATCTGGACTTCTAGAGAAACCCACACACTCACCTCCTCATTCTCGATCTTGAGCGTGGCCAGCCTGGACTGCAGCTGGTGGTACCGCATGAGCAGTTCCGTCTGGACAGGCTGCTGGGCACTGACCTGGCACACCTGCAGGAAGAAGGCAGGGCAGGGCGGGGCTGTCACCACACCCCACCAGCAGCATGGAGACAGGCTCATCAAGGCAAAGAGACCCAAGCTCAGCTGGCTCAGCCACGCCCAGGGAAATGCCAGCTGGAAACCAGGATTGCGCTGCTCTGATGCCCACCTTCCTGTTATAGCCGGGGAATTCCCCATTCTCTCCTGTGTACTGCACTTGTGGCTTGCACTAGCTTTAATGTAACCTTACTAAGGGTAACTAATACTTTCTAGGTAGGAATGTGTGGCACGAAGGAAAGACAATGCCAGGGATGAGTCAGTGGGGCACCTTATTTCAGAAGGGAAGCCCCTCAGCTTCTTCCCACTTGCTGGCTAGGGAGTGGTGAATGGGAAGGGAAGGGAACACAGCTGACCTTCTCTATCTATGGTTCCATGTCCACAGATTCCCAACCAAGGATAGAAAATACACATGGAAAAATAGTGAATCAGACGAGATCGGGCGCATTCAGGGTGGTGTGGCCACAGACAAACTACTGAATCAGTATCGAACATACACAGACTTATTTTACTGTCGTGAAAACTATTGACACAATGTTTACACTGCGCTGGGGATTCTGAGTAACCCAGAGTTTACTTAAAGGATACACGAGACTGAGCATAGGTTCTATGCAAATGCTGTGCAATCTTACTTAAAGACCTGGCATTGACAGATTTTGGTATTCACAGGGATCCTGGCCAGTCTCCCATAAGCACTGAGTGGTGATGGCTATGGTTTTTCCTACATCTTTCCATCCAGTACTCTGTTACTACCTGATGGTTGCCACCCCTTCCAACAATGCTACCAAGGTCAGAAAAGACAGTAGGGCTCTGTTGCCAAAACTAGTTATTTACCGCTAGCCAGGCGACCCAAATTTCACCATGGTAACTGCGAGGCCAAAATTTTCAGTCTAGGTAATGGGTTTAACAGGCAAACATGAGGGCAGGAGATTGCATCAGGAGCAGGGGCATCACCCTGCAAGAAGTCTCTTGTAAATGAAGACATGTGGAGCCATCTGGAGCCCAGAACAGATGCCACCTACTAAGGATGCTTCTTGTCCCTCCCCACCCCCAGCAGGTGTCAGTCAGCCAGTGGAGCTTAACAGCCCAGGGCTCCCTTGCTCCCAGAAGAGAGAATGACCCAACAAGCCCAGGGAGCTATCTGCCTCAGGTACTTTGTCCCAGCCACAGTAAACAGACTAAGACAGCCTTGTGGGACAGAATCCTGGGGGGACCGACCTCATCCCCCATGTGGGGCTGGAATTCGAACTTGAGTGGAGGACAGAAGACCTGGTTGCACATGTCCATGACCGTGTGCTTGTCGCTGCGGGAATCCAGGTTGTCCACGGCGTTCTCGATGACATCCAGCCCTTCGTGGCGAGAGGTTTCTAGGTTGTACTCAGCAGAGAGGTAGGTCCGGAAGGTGCGGGCCAGGCTGGCATGAAAGCCCAGATCACAGCACTTGGGGAGGTGCAATGACAGAAGGGTGCAGGTGAGAGTGGGCAGGGTTCAGAGCCCTTTCTTCTTGCACAACAAACCAAGCAGCACCAAAGCCCACACACGGAGCAGGAGTTGAGGTTCAGGCAATAGCAGAGCTACTCTAGCTCCCCGAAATTAGTGGTTTCTCATCTCCAAAGTTGATGCAGATCTCCTCTGCCTGGAGCACCCTTCCTTCACTGTTCTGTTTAGAGGTCCTGTCCTCTGGAAAGCCCTCCTTGACAGCCTCCACACTCAGAGCCCTGTCAGGTATCCCCACCCCACAATATGACCCTGCCACAGCCTTGCAACTGCCTCTTCACACGCCCTCTGCAAGGTGCACACCACGAGGGCAGACCCCTGACTCCACCCACTACTGCCCCTTATGTTCCAGGACACAGTAGGTGCTCAATAACTGCTTGGTAAATGAATGCATGAAAGTGTCGTGTGAGCCACAAAGAAAGTGAACAAGCAAAAAGAAGGGGCCTGGCCTTAGGAGAGCTGGAAGACCAGACACAGTTTTCACTGTGATGGTGATGATAGGTTCCTGTCTGCAGCCACCACAAAGCAGGGACCTCCTGTGACCTCCCCCCAAAGAACACCTTAGGCCAGGCAGAAAGGACTCAGCAACTAGCACTGAAACTGCTAAGTATTACAAGGCTGGTGTCTGTCTGTAGGAAGCAGGAGACAGGGACACAGACCTGGCTCTGATGGAGATGACAGAGTCCTGGCCCCAACACTCACTGTCCTTCCCTTCTCAGGGTCCTGTGGCCATGCAGCCCTACATGCCAGCCAAGGGCCACCCTCCTCTGGCCAAGGAGATACACCAACCCAGCTCCCAGCATGCTCACATCGATTAGATCAGAGACATCATGGATGTAGTATTTGCTGATGGCTGCATTGGTGGCTGCCAGGTTGAGTAAGTAGTCATTCCGGGCCTTTGTACACTTCAGCTTGTTCTCGGAATACTTTGCCTGCCTCTGGAAGAAGAGCAGATGTCAGAGCTGAGCCTGACAGTAGAAGGATTCGTGATGCCCCATGCCACCTCACACCTGTGGGATGCCCTGCATATGGACAGTGCAGGCTGGACACCTTGTCGGCCATCTGTGTGGCCTTACCAGGGTGGGGTATAAACAGAACCTCAATTCTGTACCTCCCAGGGTCTTCCCCAGATGCTCAGGGGCCTCTGGAACCTGGGCCTGTCCATCTTCAAGCCTCATCTTGCCCCCCTCCAGCCCCACCCAGCTCCCTGTTTCCCCTCCCTCCCTCCCTCCCTCTCTGTCTCCCAGAGACTGGACCCAAGGCCCCTTGTGTGCTAGGCAAGCGCTCTCCCATGGAGCAAGTCCACGCCCTTTTCATTTTATTTGAAGACAGGTCACACTGAGTTCCCCTGCTGGCCTCAAACTTGCCATCTTCCCATCTCACCCTCCTGCTGTAGCTTGGATCACAGGTGCACGCCACCATGCCTGGCCCTTTGTCCATGCTTTAAGAGAGCAAGTTCGTCCAGCCATGAGGCCCTCAGACTCGCTGTAGTCACCCTCCCTAATTTCTACCTATTCTGCTATTTATGTCACTTGAGCCCTTCCCCAAGGTCTCAGGGTCACAAATGCAGCCCAACATCTCCATTACTGCCCTGCCCTTCCCCTGTTCTTTCCCTTTGGTGGCCTTCATTCTTTTCTAGCACCTGCAGGAACAGTGTTGACCCCCGTGCTCACAGCACTCAAGATGTCAGCACTCCGACAGCCTGTGTGGGATGGTTCTCACCAAGGCTGTAGGGATGGGGGCAGACAGAGGCCCTGGCTAGTGCTGCTGATATGGGGCCAGCCAGGCAGGGGACACAAAGAGCAGGTAGGCTGCAGAGCCATCCCTGGCCCTCTGACCAAGGAGTCCCAGAGCCAGTGAGAGCTGGGTTTCTCTAAGGAGGCAGGGCTTTGCCTCACTCAGCACTCTGCGCCCTACAGAGTCCCAGCCACACAGCCTCCTGCCACTCACACCTGTGCCAGCGAGGCCCCCACCCCAGGATCACTGATGGTGGTCCATGTGCAGCAGCCCCCTAGGACTGAGACCATTGTGGGCCCTTTGCACGCTCCTGAATTTGGGACCTGGAAAAGTTAACCTGGTGTCTTTTTTGGTTGTTTGTTTTCAGAACTGGGGATTGAACTCAGGTCCTTGCACTTGCCAGGCAAGCACTTATGCTATTGAGCTATTTCCCCAGCCTAAGCTGGTGCTAAGCTGCACTGATCAACTTGGTAGTCAAGGAAATAAAAACTGATGAGAAACAGCTTTTGCAAGAGCCAAATTGCTCATCAGCCAGTGCCTCTGAACTAGAAACTGAGTCTCTAGAATCCCAGTCCAGCTGCTCCTCCACAGTCCTTTCCCTCCCTGCCTGATTGTTTCTTCTATTATTTATTTTTACTATAGCCATTAGAGCATCATCACTATCTAAATTTCAAACATTTTCATCACCTTAAAAAACAAACTTTGGAGGTTGTTGGATCGCCAATTTCACCGGTAACCCACTGTAATTATGGAACATTGGACTATGTATACAACTACTTCCTCTTAGTTCTAGGAGAAGAATTTTTTTTTTTCCTCACCAATATCGATTAGAAAATTTATCATGTCTACTCCCTGTGCTCTGTATAACTACTATGAGGATAACAATATGCAATGTGTCAATTACTGCAAATGTACTACTAATGTGTTTTGAAACTATCATATTGTTATTTCTTATTAAAATAAAAAAAATTAATTAAAAATAAATAAAATGGAGAGCAGCTTAACCATGAAAAAACAAAAAAACGTGGGCCACAGAGATAGCTCAGGGTCTAAGGACCTGTATAGACAAGCACAGGACTGGGGTTTGATTCACAGTACCACATGCCATGTCAGCCCTGCCCAAGGTGCACCAAGCTGGCTACCAAGACCAGGTTTGGTGACACACGCTTATAATACCAGCACTGGGGAGGCTGAAACAGGAAGATCACTGAGAGTCTAAGCTGCATAGCAAGACCCTATACCAAATACATAAAATTAAAACAATAATAGGAAACAAACCTTGCCTCTAACTAGTAGCTGTTTCCCATTTTCCTCTTCCTCAGCCCCTGAAATCCATAATCCACCTAATTTACTATAGATTTGTCTACCTTGGACACTTTCAATAAATTTGAATCAGATAGTACATGGGCTTTCTTCACTTGACATCACGCACTCAAGGCTGAGCAGGTCACCTTGTGGCAGGTGTCAATCTGCACTTCTTTTTTTGAGTCTGTCTATCTATCTATCTATCTATCTATCTATCTATCTATCTATCTATCTATGGCATTCCAAGCATGGTTTTAGTATTACACATTGCTATCCTCAGTGTAAAAAACCTGTTGGAAATTCTTAGGACCATTGTCTAAATCATTCTGTGTATATAAGTGCATGGTTTTGCCCCTGCCATGTTTCCTATCTTTTCTGCTTGCTGTCTCTTCATTGTTTAATACTTAATTTCTTGATTTCCATTTAGCTGTGTTATGTCTTTTCATTTTTATTTCTTCGCAATCTGCACTTCTTGCTGCAGCTGGGAAATGGTCTACCACATAGAGAGACTAGATTGTAACCATCCACTCACTAGAAGATGACTCACCGGTCAGTGCAGCTTAACTGCATCCCTCCAAAGCCTCTTGTAGTCATGGGGTGGCTTCTGGAGTTTGTGATTGATTACTGTGGGTGTGAATGCTGCACCTGCCCTGGGGCAGGTAATCTGCATTACAATGTAAGGAGGGGAGAGACGCTAGCTAGCTGCCTGAGCGACTGCCACTCCCTTCCTCTCTGCTCTTTGCTCTGGCCATGAAAGTTTTCTCTTTGCCATGTGCCACTTTGCCTTGGAGCCATCTGAGTATGGACTGAATCCTCCACTGACTGTGAGCTAAATACACCTTTCATTCCCTAATTTTGACTGTTGGGTATTTATTTGTCCAGCAACGAGAGAAGAGTCACTGAGACAGTCCAGCTTCATGTGGGAATACAATGTACAAGTTTCTGTATGGGCATGTTTGAATTTCTCTTAGATAGATGTCCAGTAGTGGAACTGATGAGCAACATTCCTGCCAGTACTGTGTGTGTGATGAGTCCAGCATCTCTATACCCTTACCAACACTTCAAAAAGCAATTTTAGCCATTCAGATTATTATAAACCAGTATTTCATTATTGATTTTTGTTTTTTGTTTCTGGAGGTGCTGGAGATTGAACCCAGATCCTTCACACAGAACTACTTCCCCAGCCCTTTTATATTTTGAGAGAGAGTCTTACTAAGTTTCTAATTTGCCCAGATTGGACTCAAAGTTGTGATCCTCTTACTTCAGCTGCCCTGAGAGCTGAACTCACAGGTGTGTGTCTTCATGTCCAGCTTCCACTATGGTTTTGATTAGCATTTCCTTAATCATTAATGATGCTAGGGATCTTTTCATGAACTTGTAGACCACATATTTAAAATGGGAGCTCTGCCTGGTTGTAGTAGCTTCCCTTGGCTTCAGGAATTACCCTAGAGAGATGGGCATAGCAGTACACACCTGTAATCCCAGCACTAGGGAGGGTGAGTCAGGAGGATCTCAGTAAGTTCAAAGCCACCCTGAGCTACATACATAGTGAGTTTAAGGCCAACCTGAGCTACTTGGCAAGACCTGGTTGAAAGGAGTGAGGGAGAGAGAAAGAGAGAAGAAATTTCCTTAGAACTTTATTTTCTTTGCCTCTAAGTTACTTGTCCAGGTTACCCAGGTCCTCTTAAACTTCATTTTCATCCAATTTCCTATAGTTTTTAGACTTAAGGGATCTTATAATCATATAATTTAGACATATAGAAGCCCACATAAACATCTGGCACAATGTTTGGCCCTGTGAAGGAAATCAGCAAATGTTTGGTAACTGCACAGAATGAAGGAAGATGAGGAATTCAACAAGAAAATCACAGCCTTCTGAGAGAAAGGACTCTTAACAGTCACGTCATTTAGAGAGACAGAATGTGCTGGGTCCTGTTCTCTGAAACGCCCTGCCGCGGCAGACATCATCAATGATCCTAGCACATTTCTAACTATACCTGGTTGGTCACAACCAGTGGATCAGAGTCAATTTGAAAGGTGAAACTTGTTTACTAGCCCCATTGGACATGAAAACTGAGGTTCAATGAGGTGCCCCAGATGTGGATTTCCAGCCCAGCCCACCAGACGCCAGAGCTACACCGCTAGGCTTACACCTACCTCAAGGACACGTCAGGGCCAGTACTCAGCAATCCTGAATCTCCAGCCCTCAGAGACCATCTGGGGACTGGAGGAGTCCAATGGCATCGTGGGCCTGGGCCTCTAGTCGCTCCCTCCCGCCCATCTCCCAGCCCGGGCCCACACTCGCCTTCTCCTTCATCTTCTCGATCTTCTTCACAGAGCTGCGGCGCTGGGGCCGGTCCTCATGTCGCAGCAGATTTATGCTGAGCTCGCCCGTCTTGTTGAACTGCTTCTCCTCCTGCTTCTCAGCCTCCTTCAGCTTGCTTTCTGCACTGATGCTCTCGGCATGGTACATGTGGTAGGTTTTCATGACCTGGGACACACAAGTGAGAGAAACAGCAGCCTGTTTGGCGCAGCATGTTCCACTCCATCGCTCCTGATCCCACCCCAGGTTCTGCACCACGTCCACCTCCACCCAATTTCCACAACGCACTCTGAGTCCTGTATTTCTTTTTTATTATTATTATTTTTATTCATTTTAATGAGAAAAAAACGTTAAAACAGCAATGAAACAGTTTCAAGACAGGTTAGTAGGACAGTTACATAATTACATAATTAATACATTGCATATTGTCTTTGTAGTAGTTATTCAGAGGAAAAGATGTAGACAACTTGGTTAAACACTATTAGTATAAACCTTTCCTTGCATTGAACTAAGAGAAAGTAGTTGTATATCTATCCTATTATATATAATATGGTCCTTTATTTATATCCTCCTTTTTTGTTTTCTTTTGTCAGAGATGGGTGTTCTGTTGCTGTTAGAGAAGCTGTATTTGGAGAAGTCGTTAAAGAACCTTTTCATACTTGATTCCAGCTCAAATATTGTAGGTACTTAATTTCTTTTTCTTTTTTTTTTTTAGAATTTAAATTTGAGCCTTTAATACTGAGCTCGGGGCCTTTCTGACTTTAACTCACGCAGGAGAGAAGACAGAGAAGCCACGGAGTGACAGAGAACAGGGTTTTTATACAGAAACTACTTTTTACTTAACCCACAAATTAACTAGACAATAGGTTGAGCACAGTATCCAGATGAACTTTGAGTTTTAACAAAACAAAACCATTAGCCACATTCCTATGCAGATCAACTGGTAGCCAGGCCTAAAACAGTATCCGGATGAACTTTGAGTTTTAGCAAAACAGAATCATTAGCTATATTCCTATGTAGATCGCCAGGTAGTCAGGCCTAAACTCGACTATCATGTAGGTACGTGAGTTCAACAAAATAGCCCCACATAGTCCAATAGTCCACAAGTGCTGGCTGGTAGTGAGTTACCAGCACAACTGGCAACTGTCCAAAGCTGCTGACTTCAGCCTGTTAGAGCTCAGCATATCATAAGGCTTTACTTATTATACCTCATGGTTACATTTTTCTGCTGGATGGTTAAGACCAAGTTAAAGCAAAATCTATATAACTAAAAGTATAACTTTTGCTATCTGATAAGGTCAGCCAAATCCCGTCAGGATTTACCCTGGAACCATGTACAGCACCTTGTGGATCTTTTCTCAGTGTCAGCCACCTGGGTGAGTTACAGTCATTGCTTGATGTTTTCTGATTTCTTATTCTCAGCAATATTTTAGCAGCACAGGAAACCTGAGAGCAACAGTGTAGGAGTTTGTCCCCCAGATCCTGAACGAGAGTGCACTTTTTTCCTTCAAGATGAAGCTTATGATCATCTTCTGTGCTAAGACATAGAAATACCCTGGAACCCTGGGTCCCGAGCCTCGTGCACTCTATTCCACGCGTGAGTAAATCCAGCAACTGATGGAGCAGAGGCTTGCACCAAGAGCATCTTCTGCCTAACCGGATGCTTGGAGCCAGGGGGTGTGGAATGAACTGTTGAGCAGCCTTGTCATCCTGCTCCTTGCCACTGGAGTCCTGAGAAGTGAGCTGACTGGAATGAGGAATTCTGCTGTGGCTCTTCTCACTAAGTGGTAGCGCTGGTCTGCTGCTTAGCAAGTTCCTTCCACATGGTCATGTAGTGTAGAGAGTGGTAAGTAATATTGTCTTAGTTACCCTTCTCATGGCTGACACAGCATACCCGACGCCCACAGTTAAAAGAGGAAAGGCTTATTTAGCTCACACTGTGTAGAGGTTTCAGTCCATGGGCTGGCTCCAGGGCAGGGGAGATGGCAAGCAGGCACTGCAGAGGAGAAATGGTTCATGGCAGGCAGCCAGTAACAAAGCAAGAAAAGGATGACCTCAGTTCTTTCTTTTTTATTATTAAGCTTATTGACACAATTTAGATATACATATTGATCACATTAAACATAGAGATTTTTTAATTTTAAAACATTATTTATATTTGGTACAAGGTCTCGCTATGCAGCTTGGTCTTATAGTGATCCTCCTGTCTCAGCCTCCCCAGCACTGGGATTACAGGTATACGCCAACATACCCAGTTTTGGTGGCCAGCACAGCACATCCAGCATCCATGACATGCAGTACTGGGGATCGAACCCAGCTCCTTGTACTTGCCAGGCAGCCACTTAGGCCACTGAGCTATCTCCCCAGCCCAGGAATTGTACCTGTATATGATAGATCTTGGTATCTCCATTTTTTGTCCTATTCTCCTCCCCTCCCTTCAACCTCTTTTTCCTCTCCTTATTTACAAAGCCTTATTTCTATTGTATCATTCTTTTCGCCAACAGTGGAGAAGGGTTCCTTCTTTCCCATAACCATGACAGCATTTGTTATTGGTTGATTTCTTAATAACAGCCATTCTTTCTGAGGTGAGATGAAATCTCAGTGTTGTTTTAATTTGTACTTCTTGAATGACCAGCCAGTGACGTTAAACATTTTTCCATGTATTTATCTGCTGTTAGTATTTCATCCTCTGAGAAGTGTGCATTCACCTCAGATGCCCATTTTTGGGTGAGCATGGCTCTTTCTATCCCTTATATTTTCTCCAGGCTATTCAGGGCAGCAGCACTCACACTCTTAACCCTATTTTCTTGATCTTAGCATTGCACTGTGAATCAGTTATAGTGTCCCACACTTTAGATCCAGCCACCTCCAAAAAGCCCCACTTTTACTGCATGAGGCTTTGGGAGACATCTAGGCACAGCCATAATAAATATGGAGTCTGGGCCCAGATGCCAGGGCTGAATCCTGGTGCTCCCACTGACAGCCACGTGACTACGAGCAGGTCACACAGCCTCTAGAGCCTCTGATTCCTCAGCTGCAAAACAGTGATGATAGCAGCCTTCATCTCTGAGGTGTGTTGCAAATACCAAATGCATTCATTTCTGCAGAGTGCAGAGAACATTTCTTCACAGTAAAAGCCATGGGACATTAGAAACCACCACCACCTCCATCGCCATCATCCCTGATCCAGGCTGAAGGTTTAAGAACTTCAAAATTATTTATCTGGCTTTAGAAAAATGCTCATGGACTCCAAAGAACATTGGCTAATGTGAAAATGTTTCTCTCTCCTTCCTTCATCCTATAAACCGCACGGACTTGTAAAGCAACACACATGAAATGTGCAGCAACTGTTCTCTCTGCATTTTGGTCTCAAGAGCCCTTCCCTGTCTTCTATCCATTCTGGTTCACTAGCAGTGGCCTAAAACTCCCTTCCTGCCAACTTCTGCCATGCTGTGGGCTGATTCTACTCACTTTAAAGGAATCAGTGGACCAGAATGTGTGCCCTCTCGATGCGTTCTCGACATCTAGTGGCCAAATGGAATGACTACAGGCATGTGGAGAAGCAATGCCATCACCTGTTCTCAAGGATCTTTGTTTCCAGAACAGTACGGGTGCACCTGCAGGATCTGTTTCCTGAACCACCTCCCCTTCCTCCATTCTTCTCCATCTTTCCACATCCGCAGATGCCTGGCTTCTTTGCTTCACCCACATTGCTGCTGCTGCTTGTTTCTGGACCCTGCTCTTCCTGGGTTTAATGGCTCCTGCTACGTCCTCTGCTTCTATTTCTGTGTCTGCTTATCTCTCCAGTAATCTCTCCTCAGGCTCAGTGGTTCCCAGAAGACAGAGCTTCCTGTGCCACCACCCAACCTGTCACAAGGGTAGCACTGGCTGGGTATCTTACCTCCCACAGTGGCCTTCGCCACATTTTCTTCCTTTCCTCTGCTTTCCTTTCTTTCACTATTCTTGAGCCACAGAGTACTGGTCCTGCTCTCTGGCCAGCCAGACTTCCCAGGACCGTCTCTGCTGTGCTGCATTCCAGGAGGTCCCACACTTGCAGAAGACAGCCCAGGGAATCCTGGGCCAAACTCCCTCTGATCTCATCAATTCAGGATTCTGCAAATAGCAGCGAACTCAGTAGCCCTGGGTGATATGCAGACAGCTGCCACCAAGGACCTAGCCTGTGACCTCTCAGAAATGAGTTAATTTTTAGCAGAAACCTCTAGATGTCTTCTTCATTTAATTACAGCTATCTCTTGCTATTTGGGGATGACTGGTTCCAAGACACCCCACAGACCTCCAAATGTGCAAATGCTCTACTGCTTTATATAAAACTGCATTTAACCTAAGAATATTCTTTTGTATGCTTGAAATCATCTCTAGCTACTCATAATAGATAATAAGCTGTAAATGCGATGGAAATAATTACTACATTGTATTTTTAGGGAGTCAAGAAAAAAGTACCTGTTCTATATAGATGCCAATTTTTTCAGAATTTTTATTCTTTGTGATTGGTTGAATCCAAGGATATAGAAGCCACAGAAATGGAGGGCTGACTCTGCCTGTAACACAGACTGTGGCATGGAAAGTCCTTAGCTCAAAAGCCAAGCAAAAGCTCTGCTTGACATTGCCAATCAGCATGTGCTAAAAAACACTCAAAATTATATATTCCTTGAAAACGTCTATGCAAAAAGGTGTAACTGCTCTTATCACATTCTATAGAGATTTATTAGAATATCAATGATTGACAGAAAATACCAATTGCAAGCTAAGTATAAGATGTTTGATATTTAGAAAGACAGTGGTGCTTAGCTCAATTACCTATATTATAGAGTAATAGTATCACGAAGCTTCCCTGCTGGAGGGTTGAGAATATAAGTAAACAGGCCAAAAATTGGAGAAAAAGAAGGGCTACAAGGATAGCCAACATTTTGGCCCTAGCCCTTCAAGGTCAGTGAGGACTCAAGACATAAGAGAACCTGTGCTGTAACATCCTATAACTCAGTGGTTTCCCAAATCTTCTGTTCAAGGAGATTATGGGACCTCAGAGGAAAGGGATAAATGAAGTATAGTGTGTCTAAGGAGAGTCACCTAGAGAAAAAACATTCTCTGAGACTTTCACAGAGAGCAAACTGATCAAGCAATGGCCGTGACTCGTCCCAATGGCTGACACTGACAGCAGTTCTACAAAGCACTGTACATGGTTCCAAAGTTAACCCTGAGGGGATTTGACCTTGGAAGATACAAAAGATGAATGTTTTGTTATACAGGTCTTGCTTTAACTTGCCCTCGGTCACCCAGCAGAAAAGCTTAATTACAAGGCATAAAATGCAGAGCTAGATTAGTATGATGAGCTGTAAGAGGCTTAAATCAACAGCCTCCAACATTGTTAGTTTCACCGGTAACCAACTACTATTATAGAACATTGGACTATGTATACAACTACTTCCTCTTAGTTCTAAGAGAAGAAATTTTTTTTTCTTTTCTTACCAATATCGATTAGAAAATGTATCACGTCTACACCCTGTGCTGTGTATAACTACTATGAGGATAACAATATGCAATGTGTCAATTATTGCAAATGTACTACTAATGTTTTTAGAAACTATCATATTGTCATTTCTAATTAAAAGTAATAAAAAAAGAAATAAAACCAAAATTATCTATTCCTTGAGAGCTTATGAACTTGGTCTGCAATCTCCCTTTGTGTGAGACATCCTTACTCCTGGTGGTTTCAGCTTATGCTTAGTAAGTACTTGCCACACAGCAGGCTTCTTCTAAGCTGTTTGCATATGCATATTGCCTTGTTCATTTCTCACAGAGACCCTAAGAGTGGAAATCCTGTGCTCCACAGCTGAGGAAACTGGCTCCCAGCTGCTCAGTAACTTCTCCAGGTCAAAAGGGCAGCAAGTGGCAGAGCCAAGGACCAAAGCCACGGTGGCTGAGCCCACAGCCTGGGCCGAAAAGCACACCATTGTTTTGTTTTCTCAGCACCTCTTCAACCATGATATAAGGACCAAAAGAGCCTGTAGCTCACAGGGATTCTGAAGACCAACTCTGAGCCTCCTGCCTCCCATCCTGTGTAGGGGAGTGTGGAGAGGACTGTCCTAGCTGTGCCCTCTTGGTGATGTCAGTGGAGGCAGGAGTGGGAGGGCTCTGAAAACTGCAAACAGAATGTGATTGTGGTGCCAGAAAGGAAAAGTGGGGAATGCAGTTTAGTTGAGGTAAGACTCTGAAGGTAGAATATGTGAAAGGCCCTACCGAGGGTCGGTGATGCCCAAAGAGGGGCTGATTTTCCAGCTCTCTGGGCTCCATTGAGCAAAGCCCCCTGATCAAGTCTAGGGGAGAACCCCACAAGGAGGTGGAAGTTGAGACTGTTATTCCAGACTGAGTTTACTTTCAGGGGTTCTCAGAATGTAAGAGCTGGGTGGTCCTCCAGAAATCTGGGTGCACAAAACCCTCATTGAACAACGTTGAGGTGGAGAAACAGTGAGAGATGGTCCAAAGTCACCCAGCAAGTCAGGCAGAGAGCTACTCGCAGAGGTGGAGTCTTTTGGACCCCAGGCAGAGCCTTTTCCAGTTGATGACTTGCTTTCTTCTGTATACAAAATGTTAGATGTACAGTCCTTCGAATCTTCATTTAAATGCAAAAGAAAGCAGGTAGATTCTGGAGCTGAAAGCATCCATAGAGAGATACGCTGGGGCAGGAGAAGAGTCAGAGGTTAGAAAACAGCCTTCCAACACTGCAGTCCACATGCGCCTGCTTCACTCCCACAGAGGGCCTTCACTGGGCACAGCAAGCCCTCTGCACCCAGTCCCTAGGTGTGGGGACCCCCGAGCCAAGGGTGCCAGAGAAAAAACAATCCCCAAATTTTAACCTGACTGCTCACATTATATGGCCTCTGTTCTCTGTAGAACTTAATCTCTATTTTAATTTGCTCATCTTCCATACTTGCAGACATGTTGCTCCAGTTAGAATGTAAAGCCCTAAGGACCAGGACTTTGTTGATGATCATGGTCCCTGTAGTAGCACAGACAGTAGCCAGCAAGTATCAATATAGACTCACATGGATGAGTCAATAAATGTTTGGCTGGATCAACAGGCCAACAGGTCAATGGACTGACAGATGTAGTTGGATGGGTAGTTGGGTGGGTGTGTAGGTAGATGAATGGACAGATGGACAGATAGAAGAGTGAGTGGGTGGATGCATGGATGGATGGACAGAGGGAAGAGTAGGACTGTTGATCATACTATGTGAACTTGAATATATTAGGAAACACCTCATAGACTGCTTAAGCACAATTCTGGGAATGTCTGTCGATGACTGACAGGCAGGCCAGCGAGCCAAGGGAGGAAGACCCACACCATGTGTAGCACCAACAAAGCCTCCTAGGCTGGATGAAATAAAAAAAGAAAAAAGGAAGCACCCCATTTTGAAGAGTGCCAGCTTTCCTGAGCAGGTGCATCCCCAGCTGTCATCTCTGCTGGACACTGGTATCCAGGTGCTCAGTGCTTCCGGCTTTCCAGTGCAGGCTCTCCAGTGCCCTCCCACACTTCCTGGCCCATGACCTTGGCTAGGCTTGCATCGTTGACCCGTGGCCCTGCAGCTCCCATTATCATGGCTGTGCACCTACTAGATTCCCAGTTCTCAAGTGCAGGCATTAGACTCATGCCCCTGGTCTTGCATGCTACCTAGTAAATCCCTTTGTGTAATTACACAGATACTTCCCACAAATTGGTTTCTCCATAGAGAACCCTAACAAATACACTGAGTGAATGGAAAGGGGAAAGGAAAAAAGACAGAGAGGAGAAAATGGAGAAGGTACAGTTCCATGAGTCTATTTGACCAGAAGATGACAGCTGTATCCTCGGTCATCAAATATTTGTTGAGAAGTTCATTATGAGCCAGTTCCTATACCAGGTGTTACATCAGGACCTACTACAGCGTCAAAGACTCATGGTCTCTGTCTTCCTAGAATCACACTCTGCTAGGGGCACAGATGGTTACACAAATGATTATCCCATGGTGTGCTAAATGCCACAGTGAGGAGCATGCAAGGTGCTATTGGAAGGCTTCTTGCAGGAAGTGACATTTAAGCTGAGCTATGAAAGAAGAGCTGCAAGGTCTTGGGATATAGCAGAGCATCTCAGATGAAGATAGCAATGTGAGTGTTAAATCCAGGGGCAGGACTGGCCAGATAGCTCAGTGGATTCAAGTGCCTGCTGAAGCAGATTCAGGGACTGGGGTTGGATACCAGGTGTGCTGTGCTGGCCCCACCCCTGGAGTGTGCTGAGATGGTGACTGAGACTGGGTATGGTGGCACACACCTATAATCCCAGTGCTTGCGAGGCTGAGAACAGGAGGATCACTATGAGTCTGATCTGTGTAATGAGATCCTGTAGACCCTGTACTAAGTACATAAAATGAACGAATGAATGAACAAATGAATGAATGAATGAATGAATGAATGAATGAATCATTCAATCAATCAATGCAGGGGCAGCAGGAGCCAAAAATGTCGGAGGAGCAACTTACAGGTAAAAGAGCAGCAGGTGTGTGTTAGAGCACTAGCTGCCAGAGGCATTGTTTTGTCCTCTCCTGTCCATCTCTTTTATGGACATTTGTTGTTTTTCTCTGCCCAGAACAACCTCGTCCTTCTCCGGGAATTTCCTGATTGTCTTTGAGGAAATCCCCAAAATTTCACTCCAGCTATCCTCAATCCACGTATTTCATGGGAAACTGACATCATCCTCCAGTCCTGGGATGGCCATGAGTCCCAGGTCTAATGTTAATCCAATTAGTAAACATTATGCTAACCTGGCCATAATGACTGGGACTCATGATTCAACCAGGCCAATCAGAGGTTACCTTGGTGCTATGCTGGAAATAACAGAAAGTGAGAGTTCTCTCTCCAATGGGTAGAAAGAGGATTGAATCTCTCTCCTCTGGAGGAGGTGAGTTTTCAAGGGTGGGGTCATCTTTGTTACCATATAGGAGAAGCTTGCAGATCATGAAGCCCACAAGGAAGAAAATAAAACTAAAAAGAGCTAGAGACTGGTGTGGAAAGAAAGATGGGTGGGGCGAGTGAGATAGCTCAGTGGACTAAAGCACCTGTTTAGGCAAGCTTAGGCAAGTGCAGGGAAAGGGAGGAAAGAATGGGATAAAATAGAGCAGGTACAGTTCTATCGCCCAAGAGTCAGTGAGTATATTAGAGGTGGAAAACACAGCTATACATTCAATTATTAAGTATTTATTGAGCTGCATCTTACATGTCAGGTGACACATGAGACATGCTTCACATAGTGTGATATGGAAGACAGAGAGGGCCTCTGTACTTTCAGAGTGAGACAGACAAGGGTGGAAGCCTTGGATACAGTTATGCCTGATTTCCTATGGGTCCCCATAAGCTGTCACTTTTATATAACCAGGGTTGTGGTTTGAAATGACCTCTCCCATGGTGCAGGTATCAGGAAATTATTCCTCAAGGTGGTTAATATTGGTTAATATTGTTAATTGCAGAACTGGGGCAGATATGCAAGGGTAGGTTTGTTACAAAGGGAAGCCTGGCTCCTACTGCTGTTCCTGCTCGCTTGCTTTCTGCTGTGGGTGACACAGCACAGAGGTCCTCACCAGGTCTTGGCACTATCCTCTTGGACTTTTCAGACTCCAGAACCATAAGCCAACAAAATCTCTTTTCCCTATAAATTACTCAGTCTCCCGTACTCAGTTCCAGCAGCAGAAAGCAGACTAACAATAGCCAGCTTGCCCTGATTTCCATCCCTCACCCCTGGATGAACCCTAAAAGGCAGGCCACCTTCCCTTGTACCCCTTCAACCCATATCAGCCCTGATCCCAACCAGCTAGGCTCAGTGAACAGGAGTGGTGAGCAGAACAGAAAGGAGTCTCTGAGTCCCAAACCCAGCTGCCGCTTCCCCGCCATTGCTTGTGCACCCCTTGGCATCCTGAGTGATGTTTTCCCTTGGTCACCTCGCTGATGCTTAGCAGATGCCATCATCCTGCTCCACCTTCCATGTTCCCCACACTGCACCTCACTGTCACTATGTGTAGCTACCTCTCACTGCCTAGACACAGCCGGTGATCAGCAAAAATACTCAGAGTACTCCGGTGTCTTTGTGGGAGAGCTGAGGAGGTGAGGAAGCTGCTTGGAACAAGACCTCCACCCTTGGTCTTTCTGAGGACCCTGCACAGACACCTGGGCAGTATGTGATGGCCCTGCAAAGCTGCCCCGGCTTGAGCCTCCGCCTGGGCAGGCAGCAGAGACAGACACTCACAGGGGCCTTGAAGCCGCTCCAGGTCAGCACCTTCACTCCAGTGAACTTGTCTGAGCTGGGGCTGCATAAGGCAGGAGGAAAGAATTACTTGTGTGAGCCAAGATGACTGTCAGTGTCACCTATGTGTCGTTAACTGCTCTATGCTCTGGTGTATCAGGAGGTAAGACTGAGTGTGGTGCTGTTGAGCCTTGCACCACAGCTCCCAGCAGTTGTGAGCCCCACTGCCCAAGCTCCCCACACTCCACAGCCCTCTTGCTGGCTCATGCGGTCTTTTAGTTCCCCATAGAAAGCAGTACTTCCTCCCACAATAAATATAGGGGACTCCGCCAGCCCTAAGCACCTGCAGGTTTGTATCCTCAGATTTCAAACAACCAAAGGTAGAAGATATTTGGGACAAAAGCTGCATCTGTACTGAATATATACAGAATTTCCTCTGTTGTGCTTCCCTAAACAATACAGTAGAACAGTGAGTGACCCAGCATTCGCCTTGTGTTGGATGTTATGAGTCATCTGGAGATGAGTTCAGGAATGTGGGAGAATGTGCATAGGTTCTGTGCAAATAATTCGCCACTTTACATAAGGGACTTGAATATCTGCAAGCTTTGGTATCTGCAGGAGGTCCTGGAACCAAATCTCTGTACGCACCAAGAGACAACTGCAGTGTACATACATTTCCATAAATAGATTCGGTATTATTTAAGTAGCTCTGAGGAACACTTCAGCATGTGGAGTCTGGCATAGCCTCAGCACTCTCCAGTAGGGTGGCCCTGGTGGTGCTTTCTGGCCTCTCTGGGTCATGCCTAAAAAAGATGGTAACAATTGCCCCTCCTGGAAGGGTTGTGGTGAAGGGTGTCCGCACGCAGAAGCAGTCTGTGACAGGCACACTTGAGAGAAAAGGTGGCTGAGACACAGCTCTGAGGAAGAGACAGCACGGGCAGACAGGGACTTCCTGTATGTGGAATGGATCAGCGGAGTCTGCTCTAGATGAATCAAACAGATGAATCAAACACCCCTGGAAGGAGACACCACTGCCTATGCACTGTTGACCTCATGACCATGGGGAGAGGGGAGACATAGGGTAGTGGAAGATACACTTCTTGTTTTGTATCTTCCTGTGCTGTTGAATTATGGCCCGTTTTGTCGTTGCTTTATAAAGCCCAAGTATAATCTACTCCGTTAAGAGGAAACCAATATTTTATTAGTACATGCTTGTATTACAGAATGGTGATGTTCCTTTGGGGTAAGTGGTACACACAGATAGCACATCTCCCTCCTTTCCAACTCCCTTGCCCCTCTCCCCTCTCTCATGCCTCTCTGCCCCTTCCCATCTCCAGGACTCCACCTCCCAGCTCAAGAAACCACAGTGTGAGAGGAAAGTCTTCCAGGCCAGTCTGGAGGGGCGGTGTGGAGATTGGGCCTGGAGGATGGGGGCCGAGGGGTGATAGGACTTCTTCAGACAGAACCTTCTTAGGGCTTGGGGCTAGCCCAGAGGCAGAGGAGAATGGAGCAAAGAGTCAAAACAATGCAGGAAACATACGCATGCTCTATTCTTTCTGGAAACATGATGGCACAGCATGAGTGTTTGCCCAGCACTGGGTGGTGCCCTGTAGCCATCTTTCCACAGCACGGTCCACACAGATCAGTGGGGAAATTGCCATGCTCCTGGGCTGCCAGTTTAGGAGACAGAATTAAAGAAGGATTCTGTGGGCCTTTCCCACAGGGGAAGGGAAGCCTGAACTCAGGTTTGCCTGGCAGGGCCATGAAGCCAGGCCCAAGTACCTCTGGACTGGTGTTCTTTCCTATACGAGACTGCTTTTCCTCTAACTGAAGAAGATTGGAAGGAATTTTAAAAGGGGGGTGTGATGTAGTCAATTTAGAGAAAAATATTGAGGGACAGAGGGTCTGATGGTAGGTTGAAGCTATAGAGTTGTGCCTGAATGTCATTCTAGAAACAAAGCCTGGATCAAGCTAGGACCAGAAGCAGGTACAAAGAACCCACAGCTGGGGCTTTGCATTGGTCCTTCTCAAAATGGCAGCCCACTGTCACTCCAGTACAGAACACAAAGGCCCCCACTCACCCCAGACCACTGCTGTACGCCCTCCACACTGGGTGCTGACAATGGGCAGCCCAGGCCCACGCAGCTGCAGAACTTACTGTGTACAGCTCGTTGGTCACCTTCAGGAGCTCCTCGTGCATCTGCAGGCCGATCTCCTTGCTCTGGAAGATGAAGGAATGAATGTCAACACTTCTGTGAATGACCAACATCAGAGGAGGCAGAGATGCTGACGATTTTGACTTCCTCATCACATAGCACATCCACGCAGAATCATCCTGCTGTCCCCATAGTTGTGCACAAACATTAAGTGTCAATGAAAAGTTTCTTAAATGTCAGAGGCAGAAAAGTTTGCTGGTTACGTCTACCAGTTTGTTTTTAGCATAGTGAGGACAAGACTCTCTGGAATGGGGTAGGCAGGGCTGCAGAAATCAGTGAAAGTGTCACTGATCTAGCTCTTATTTCTTCAGCTTGCAGCCATAAAACAAATCCCCACGAAGAGGCCCCTTGCAAAAGGGATTTCCTAGTCACAGAATTGGAGAAACTATGCACATCACTCCCTTGCTCTTGTGGCCCAGAGACATTAATATGTGAAAGATTCTGAAAAATCCCACAGAATCCTCCTTTAATTCTGTCTCCTCAGGGCCAGCGAGATGGCTCAGCGGTCTAAAGTGCCTGCTTAGGCAAGCTTAGGTAACCGCAGGGACTGCGGTTCAATCCCCAGCACCACATGCTGCACAAGTCCCACCCCCAGGGCAGGCTGAGCCAGCCATTAAAAGAAAAAAAAAAGGTTATTTCTGTCTCCTCAACTGGTAGACCAGAGTATGCATTCCTTGCTCCATATTTATTAACACCTCAGGAGAGCGGGGCTATCTGGGGACACAGGTTAAGAAACAGCCATCCAGCATCTCATGAGAGTTGATGCGCTTCAGTCTTGCTTTGGTCCTGTGCTTTTCTATTCCCTATTTCCTTTGCAACAAGAGTGGTTACTCTGCGCCGTTATACTTTAGGGATATATAACTTGTTTTTTTTTTTTTTTTAATTTTTACAGAGGTTCATAGATAAGAGTTTGCCTTTGACTCAAACTTGATGGATGCCGGAATTATTGAGACTTAAAGGGGGGATGGTGCAGGGTAGCTATATTGTTTTAATTATTGATTCGCTATTGTCTTTATTTAGAGATTAAGTGTGTTTTAAGGAGATATGTCTGGTTGTCAAGTTGACAAGAATTGTGACTGTTCATTGTGATGTCAACCTGACAGGATGAAACACATGCAGGGGATTAGTGAGCATGTTCCTGGGTGTGTGAGTGGCCGTGAGGGTGACCTGGGCTGCTCCATACAGTCAAGGCCCCTTCCTCTCTGCCTGTCTTCCTGCCCTTCTCCCCGCTGCCACACCATTCCACCACCTGGGAGCCAGCTGAACCCCTGACACTGAGTCAAATTAGGCCTCTGTGCCTTCAGCTATGGGTGCTGAGTATTTGTCCTGCAATGGAAAATCCAATGTCAATTTAGGCCTCCTCCAGCTCCAGTGGCTAAAGAAAGGGGGCCCAGTCCAAAATGAAGTGGATCTGTGTGGAACTTTCTGTGAAGAGGTTGTGTACTTGTGCTGGGACCCCAAGAGCCCAACTGGCCACCTCCACCCCCTCTTCTCTGCAGCTTTGAGCAGTTAGTGTCACCATCTCCCTGGGGCCCCTACTCCAGTGACTCCAGACACCTCCCACATCCTCTCAGTAACTAGCCTCAGAAACCTCTCTGGTACCTGATCTCCTGTTGTTTATATTTATTTTTATGGTCCAAACTATGTCACAGACAAATGCACATGGTTTGAGGATCCTAGCAACCAGCAGGGTTAGAAAGAAAGAGTAGGTTCCCAGGCTCCCAGAAAAGCCTGGAGAGTTTTTCAGATGCCTTCCAGAAATAGTCTTTGGGTGCACAAACAAACATTTGGCTACCACATGTTGCCTCACTGTACAAGCGGGAGCGTGCCGTGTTCCTATCCACCTGCCCTTTGCTTTTTCTACTTCACAATACAGCTGAGTTTTCTCATTGCAACCCCATTTGCACTGCAGCTTGGGATTCCATATACCAGGTGCATATTGGTTAATTTAAGCAGCTACACAGGTATGAATATTTAGGTGGCTTCCAATGTCTTCAGTGACACAGTGAACATCCCTGTACCATCGCTGTGTCCATGGACACAGATCCAGGTGAACAGAGATCTTCTCCTATGGGCAGCTCTGCTGAGAAGAGTCCTGCTTCCAGAATTCCTCCAGCCTTGCCTTCCCAGCCCCTGCCCCACACACTCCTGGGGTCAGTGACCAGTGGCCATGTCTTCAACCCCATTCCTTGATCCAGGGCTCCATCCTGTATGACCTCGAGAACAAGCTTAAAGATACGTCTTTAGCTGCTGCAAAACAGAATGGAAGGGATGTCTCTCAGTCACATCAAACTCAAATTATTACAAAATGAATACCTGAAATAAATTCCTGCACCCCTCTCCCCTTGGTTCTGTATACTGGGGTAATATCTTATTGGGCTTGGTTTTATCTTTCATACTTTTTTATCCTTCATCTCTTCAACCAGTCACTGTGCTTTTGCTTCACACTGCCCAATCAGGGCCAGAGATATACCTCAGTGGCACAGCACCTGCCTGGCAAAAGTGTGGTCATGAGTTTGATTCCTGGTATGAAAAAAAAAAAAAAGCCAAACTTGCCCAATCCTTTACTGCAGCAACCAACGGGGGCTCCCACCCTTCCTGCTCCCTAGTTGAGCCACACATCTATCTAGCCAGTTCTTCCAGGAAAGCTGGTCCTATCCCAGCTCAGCATGGCAGCCTCTTTGTGTTATTACTGCCTAGGGGTGAAGAAATGTAACTGGGCTGAAAGAAGGACTTATGTGGTTGAGAAGGGCTAGCTTTTCTACTGTGCTAGCAAAAAGCATGCAGCCCTAACGCTACTGCAGGCATCTTCAGTAGAAGAGAAGCTCCCTTAGGATAACAGGATTCTGCTTCTTGCAGCCTAACAGCCCCTAATGGGTCCAGTCTGGCTTTCCACCCCCGGTTCCCGAGCCAAGCATGTCTTCACTGTAGACCCAAGTCTCTCTCTGAAGCTGTCTCTTACCGAGGTCCCTAGTACTTGGCCCTTTGCACTAAGCATCCACAGAGTTTCCTACATTTCCTTATGTACCTTTAAATTCTCTCCACTGTCTACAGGATCAAGTCCCAGCTCCTCAGTTTGACATGGAGGCTTTGTGTGACTTCCATAGCCCATGTTTATAGTGGAAGTCATGTGATTTCCACTTCCATGTTGTGGTTTATGTCTAGTTATCCCCCCAAAGCCTCATGCAATCATGGGGCAGGGACTTTTAGAGTTTGAGACTTGAGTCATGATCCACTGGGATTATGTGTTTTAGTAGGAATGGGATTATGGCTCTGAGTCCTTCTGGGATTATGGGTGTGGCCTAAGGTGGATAGGTTGAGGCAGAAAGCCTGAATGTA